>CM017559.1:23898286-24084809 GCA_007844125.1 Sinonovacula constricta | reverse complement strand
AGAGATTGATATGTGGCTCAGTTTAAAAGAATTTTGAACTTTGTCACAGCATACTATCAACCATCTTTTGAACAATTTAATACATGTGCATGCAAGCAGCATTCTCTAAAACTGGATATACATAAATTGCGTAATTGGAGAAGTGGTATAAGAGCAAGTCCATATATGTAGGTTGGGGTCGGGGGCAAGTGGTTCCTTAACAAGAATACAAATAAGACACTGTGTGAACTTGTTCTAGTTACAACGGAGAGAAAACAACATATTACCGATTAGAGAACACCCTCGAAGTAAAAAATTATGTGTAAATAAGAAAAAAGATATTGATATTGTTCAGAACCAAGGTGAAAGAGTAGAATTACAGAGAATCATTTGTGTTTTTGTTTTTTTCTACCATAACTTTCATGTTCTATCATTTAGTTTATTCTTCGGGGTTCTGACTTTTTATGTGTCATTTCTAGTTATAACAGTATTTAGTGATTGTTTTCTTGAAGTGATGTACTATTGCATTTTGTTAACATTTGGGAAATAATCCATATAAAACGTTTCTTGGGGATAAGATCCTAAAGGATCAAGAGACTGTTGAAACAATCATGTTTTTTTTTTCTTGGAAGGGATACAGTATCCTTAATACCACCGTACATAATAGTTTATCATTGTATATTTTTAACTAGCTACTGCTCCTCCCTTTGTATTTAATTATTGGCGCATGCGCTGTCTGTATGTAAAATATTCAGGTACAATGTAAACATATTCTTGCTTTTGTGTTGCATTTTTCACATCATCCGTAAACCGTTGATAAGCATAACATGCACTTTTAGATTAATTATTATTAAGGTAGTACCTCCCTCGCAGCATTATTTTGTTAAAGATAAAATCCAGTTGCATTGAGATTCTGTATTTAGTTGCAATTGTTGTTAACACGAATAATTAGTTGGTATTGTCCAACAGATGAAGCAGGTTCTCGGGATAGTGGTTACATACATGTAATATAAATTTGTCATTTTCTTGGAATGCAGCATCTTTAATAGAAGTTTTTTCCTAATATTGTGGTTAATCCTAAACTATAAACATGTCAGAAATGAATCATAAGTTTAACTGGATTTTTGGTGCTTTAATGGTTTACTGAATCTATAAAGCAACTAATTTCACGATAATAATACTTAAGTACTTTAAACAAGGACTAGGGATACTAAAAGTGTATTTGTTTCTTAAAAGGGGTCTTGAATGTGGTGTATTCTTTTACTTTGTGTCAATGTTTAACATATTTTACCTGACCGGCCGCAATAGCTCAGGTGGTAGAGCGTCGGCTTACGGATCGGGAGGTCGGGGGTTCGAACCCCGGCCGGGTGAAACCAAAGACTTTAACGTTGGTAGTAGTGGCTTCCTTCTAACGCTCGGGGCAAAAGGGATAGCATTACGCCCGACTCGTCGGTGCCAGTAATAATGGACCAGCCGGATTCTGTCCCTGGACACCTCATAAGTGCACCTGTGCTATAATGATAGAAATTTCGCTGCGCAGTATCGACAAAAAATGCCGGCTAATCCCTAATCCCATATTTTACCTGGGGGCAATAAACCTGGATACCTTGATTTTTTGTCATCTGTGGACACAGTAGTAGAGGTAGTGACTACACCTGTTTTTGTTTATCTAGAGACAGTGTATCGCCCTGTGAACAATACAAACAAAAGATAAAACATTAAAGGATTGATTCTTTAGTAACCACTTTGTATATACTATGTGAATTTAAAAATATCCAAAGGCTTCTTAGCGATATTTTTTCATTTATTTTTAATTATTCCCCGGTTCTATTTGTCAGTTGGTAAAAACTTTTTGATACTGTGACATATTAACAAGTTTACATATACAAACACGACAGGGAGAAGTGCAAGCAGTAATAAACAACAGCAAATGTAGACACCGCAGGAGCAGTCAAAATAAATAATGCTCAGCCTCCTGCCAAAAAACCTTTCTTTCCACATGTGAGTAACGTAAGCAACTTATGGAGAAATATCCATGGTGCAATCCCAAGTGAATAGTATTTCTAAAGATATTTCTGAACCAAAAGACGGCTTCAAGAAATGAAGAGGAAAGAAGAAACGGAGAAATATTATTTCAAGCACCATCATTAGAATAATTGTTTAATTAGAAAAAATACAGGACGATGTTAAAAAAGAACGTCTAAGAAAAAACAAAAGAACTTGTTGAGAGAATTGAAATGTTAGAATATGATAACAAACAGCTATACGAAAAGCTTGAAAACACAAAAGCAAGCAAGAAAAAGATCGCAGATCTGGCAATAAAAAATAAGCATAAAAGCAGGGAGGTACTAAGAAAAGCAAACAACAATGAACAATATTCGATGAATAACCTCAAAATATCAAATATCCCAGAGTCAAAGAATGAAAATATAGAATAAATAACATACTACAGAAACATGGAATCGAACAGGAAAGTCAGGAAATAATGGTCATCCATCGCATACCAACAAAAAAGAGAAGATACTCGACCAATTTTGATCAAGAAAATAAGAAATGTAATGTAAAAGCGGTCATTATGAGGCAAACAAAGCCGTGAAAGAAGCTAGATTTAGACTAAGAGATGATGTTACTCAGCTGAACACTGGTCTGATTAGCAGACTATTTAACTACGAACAAATTGCGAGTGTACGGTTTGTCAGTGGTGCAGGTTTTTAGTGAAACAAAGAGGAATGAAAGAATGAAAATTGACATTCATGTCTTGATAGAGAAAGTTATTGCAACATACAGGCTAGGACGGCGAAGGGAAACTTAGGAAAATGACTTTTTTTCCCTTTCGTTCAGTGATAATTAAAGGAATAAAAAATGATGGTATGTATATTTGTAGCTAGTGTCACTTCTGTAGGTTGATCAATTTCTGTACCCTGCATGTTAGTTTTAACAGAATTCACTAAATCACGGACATTATAAAGAGCAAACAGTGTGTTGATAAAATTCTTTTAACTCGAGGTATTTCGGTTCTAATTCCAGTAGATCTGTTTAAGCCCAACTATAAAACAACCCAAATCAAATCCAGATCTACTTACTGTTTAAGGCATAGCTTTTCACATAAAAACTACATTGCGAGTCCATTTAAATTTGAATATCCATAGAAAAAAAACAATGTTATTATTGAAATATTATACATAACAGAGCTTTTCCCAGACCACAGACGCTAAAAACACTAGAGTAAGAGGTTGAATGTGTGGTCAGTCATTGTGTTTCCTTCTTTCAAAAATCTTCTTTGGTACAAGACTTTTAACTGTATTTTAACGTTTTAAAATCGTTTTACCTACAAAAAGGTTCGGCGCCGCATGACCTATCAAGTGTCAGTGTGCCGTAAAATACAAATATAAAAATCACGCCCATTTTTGTAAGTTGATAAATTACCTCCCTATAGATGATATGTTTTTACACCATTACACAAAAAGACAAATCAAGAACGTATAGAATTTAGAATACACCATAAATGGTAATCTTTAAAGAAATACATTTTTTCAATCATACTGGTTACAACACCCTAGTTTTTATCATATTTCATGACTGGATGCACTCTACATCAGTCAAAATATAAATAAACAATTTCTGTTCGGTAACTTCCTCTTTCGGTTAATTTGTTTCTTTCGTGTATCTCTCATTAGATCTGTTTAAAGTCACGGATACGCAAACTCCGCTATAGCTGGACGGCAATGTGTTAATACATCGGGCTTAGCTTTCAAAAACATAGTAATCACCAAAAACACATCTGGATGTTTTTTCTCTACACTTGTTTGTTTATGTCAACCCATACAGGGAAACATCGGAACAGTTTTTCGGTTGGTAATAAAGTGTATACTAACACCCCTTTTAAGACACGCTACTTTTTGAATAACAATGGATTTATCTTGAATAGATAAGCTGTTGATTTTTAGCATTAGATATTAGCTCATTCTTGTTGTGCTTTTTATTGGTGTGTGTTTGTTGTTGTTTTTGTTTCTTTTTTACTTTTTTTGCATAATGCACCGCCTTGCTTTAAATTCACACGTTGTTACTTCTTTAATAAAGGACTGTACGAATAATTATCACATCACATATAATTACTCCTTCTTTGAAAGTCAGGTCATGTTTTGTTATTTGCTAGTTGTTTTGTATAATGGATAGTATCAATATGCTTCGTTCAATTGTAGATGATTAAACAGCTCTTCAAAACGAACGGATATTTTAAGCATATTCAGTGACAGGAAAGTGGATATATAAGAATATATGACAAAGTCCTATGAGCATTGCAACATATTCCACACTCCGAAAAAAACACAGAACAAAGGTATTTTACATGCCAGCCAAGCGAAAAGTAAGAACAAATGTGTGATGAGTCATTTAACGAAAAGAGCAAACCCGACAGTAACCGCCTTGGAACGGTCAGTCGGCAATATTGACCGACTGGGGGGCTTAAACCGGTTTTACAGAGCTCTAACCTCGCACTTCATGACGAGTTTCTCAAATGCAAGCAATGAATAGAAAAACGATCTATTTGAAAACAAAATGTCCAAGCGCTGATATTTAAGTTATGACGAAAGTAGTGACGTCATTGAAAAATAATGTCCACATAGTGTTTAGAAAAGAATATGGTATTATTTCGCTTTGAAAAACTACACAAAAATGATTGACTATAAATAAAACTAATTTCTGAATCATGAACAAACATGACCAGAGGCGAATAAATGGTTGTAGCATTCTGTTCATGTGAAGATGGCATTGAAGAACCAAAGTCCAATGTCCATCAAAGAAAAATACACGTAACAATCCTTATAGGATGAATTAAATGACAACATAGATTACATGCATGGGGAGATTTTTTACGACCGCCCCACTGCACAAGTAACATTGTTGTGATCATGAATAGGAATATATGACAAAGTCCAATGAGCATTGCAACATATACCAAACTCCGAAAAGGTACAGAACAAAGGTACTTCACATGCAAGCCAAGCGAAAAGGAGGAATAAATTTGTGATGAGTCATTTAACGAGTGCAAACCCGACAGTAACCGCCTTGGAACGGTCAGTCGGCAATATGGACGGACTGGGGTGCTTATTTTTTGTAATGGAAGGTCAAATGCAAAAGGGGTTTCTACATTTAAAAAATATAGATGTGAAAATAATAAATAATAAAAAAAAAACATAACCGGAAACAATACTGGTGACTGAGATAGAAATGGGGGGAAATTACGTTTTTAATAGCCAATTTATATGCACCAAACTAAGATAGCACTACCGTTGTTGAAAGCCTGTAGAGTATTATTGAAACATTTGAGAAAACCCAAAATTAGATTATAAAAATTATAAATCACAACTATAATATTAAGCGAGACATAAGATTTTATCAACAATAGAGATCAAAACGATGTAGATATTTTAGAGAAATAAATGGAAATGACAGAAGAAATATATTTAAAAGATTCACTACGTCACAACAGGGCAGATTGAATTTCTTTTTGGTGTCAACTTATCTCACACAATTCGTTAAAGGTTGTGAAATTGATATAAGCTACATGTCTGACCCTTCTATAATGGCGTTACAACTTTTCATTTTCAAAAACAAGACACGGAAAGGGCATGTGCACGTTCAATAACTCACTTTTAAATGACTTGGAATAAATCAGTTCTATAAGCAAATTAATTGAGAAAGCATTACATTTTACCAGTATACAACATAGAAAATATAGCAGACCAATGCAAATCACAGTTACAATTAATAATAAATGAACAGCTGTTCTAGAAACATTACCCATGGAAATAAGAGGGAAAGCACATACTGCGTTTAGAAAAGGATATCAATGAAACAATAAAAAAGCAAAAAATATTGTCTATACAACATCCGAAAAATACGAGAGATAAAAATAAAGGGAATAAAATTGAGCCAATGCTCAATGGAAAGAAAACGGAGAAAAACCGACCAAATATTTCTGTAATTTAGAAAAAAGACAATACTCGTAATAAATGCATAACATTCATAGGAAAAGAAAATGGTACATAAATTGTTGAACAAAAAGAAATATTGACAGAAATAAGCCTATTTTACAAAACTCAATATGAAGAAAAAGTTGAAGATGAAAGTTTTTACCCAATTTATGAGGCACAACAGGGCAGAATGGCGTTCCAAATACGAAACATAATAAAAATAGTCAAGAGAAATTAGAATTCCAGTTAAACTTAGAAAGAAAAAGACAAAAGTACAGGCATTGGCGGGTTCACATCAAATTTTTAAAGCTTTTTGGAAAAGGATAGGCAAATTTTGTAGTGAGAGCAATAAACCACGCAATTGAAATAGGTTACTGTTCTTGAAAAAGTAGCTTATTATTATGAATTATACCGAAATTCACAAGAAAGTGGACTTCTGATGATGATAGACTTTGAAAAGACTTTTGATTCTATATCCTTTATTTTATAGAAATGACTCTAGCAGACTTCAAGTTTGGTCCAAATTTTATAAAATGAGAATGAATAAAAACCTTTCTTTATAATACCGATTTTGCGGTACAAATGATGAGCATGGATCAACCTTTTTCGGAGTAAGGAGAGGTTGTCGACAAGAAGACCTTTCACCTTACATTTTACCCTTTTTGCAGAAAGATTATCGTTAAAATTAAAAAAAAGAATGGTGAAATCTATTCAAACACCCTTGATAGATTTAGTTTGATAATGTGACCTGAAAGTAAAATATGATAAAACTTATCTGGATAGAGGCAAATAAATATAGTACTAGAGCAATTCAAACAAACGGAAACTGACATGCGGAGACACCCAATTCAAACTACTTGGTCTGATCTTCGATGTTAAGTTAAACAAAATGACATCCTTAAACTATGAGCAAACATATCAGAAAATGAAATCAAAATTAAACAATTGGCAAAGCAAAATATTGAAACCAATTGGAAAAATAACTGTAATAAAATCATTGATAATATGACCCAAGTATTAACAAGTCTCCCTAATCCAGAAAAATCATACATTGAAAAAATAAATGATCTATTTATTTTTTATTGGGGGTGGGGTGAGGGGGCCAAAACTTAATAATATAATAATAAAAGACTATGATGCTGGCGGACTAAAGAAGATGGATTTATGTGCTTAAAATAATACAATGAAACTGAAATAGATAAAAATGCATCACAATAGCGGGGCAAAATGGGACATTTGGTTAAAAATATTGTCGATGTAGTAAACATCTTGAACTGTGGAAACAGTGTTGTGAAAGACGGATACAAAAAATATATATTTTCTGGAAACATTGGCAAATATCTTTACCTTTGTTCTACAACGACCTATTCCACGCGTACTAGTGTTTCTATGTTGATCCAATGTATAATAAATAATAAATGTATCAAATAACAATGGAACGTTCGTGAATTTTGGACTTCTTTGAACAAGGACTGGAAAAAAACTTCTTACTTCTCCAAACAAATGCCATAACCATACACTTCCATGTCTAAACTGCTACACAGAACCCACTGTTATATAGAATATTTAATAAAGCGGTTTATGTTTTCTACACAATAATGAATCAGCTGGTCAAAATAAATGAAAGAATTTGTATGATAATGTATCATTTGTTTGCAAATATATTAACAGTTGTGTTTTCAAAAATACAAAGAATACATACTCTCAAAGGTTCCATGCAAGAAATGTTCACAGAGTCCATAGAATTATTTGATGTCAGAAATTAATACTGTAGATAGTCCGCTGTGCTCCTTTTGTAAAAACAAGAGAAAAAAACTTGCTTGTTTTAAGAATGCCCAAAGGTTAAAGGATGTTCTAATTCTTTTGAAGAAAACAGGAAAAAAATGTTCTAAACGATTTACACAGTTTTACAGTGTTGCTTGGCTCTAAAATTTGACTTGACATTTTAATATTGTAATATAAAAATATATTTTGGTTGTAAAAGAAAAAATATACTCCTAACAATAAGGGTTTAGGTAATACACTTCAAACTTATATTGGTATTTGTGTTAACGCAAAAACATGTACAGAAATGCAAATTTCGTACATAAAACATTGCAAAAGAATTTAAAAACAGATTGTAACAAAAAAACCTGTCCCGTATCAAAATAAATGTCTGATTTGTGATGTGTTAATTATGTTATATTAAATTTATATATGTAACTTGCAACAATTAAAAAATCTTAATTCTTTTTTTCTTTTTCTTAGTTATGTTATTATATGTTTGTAAAACTATTAACCTGTCTCAATATGTATATATTTATGTACGGTGTGACGTGGGATGGCATCGACTCACACAGACACATAGTGACGAGGCTAATAAAAAAGATTCTCAAATTAAAAAAAAATACAATAAAATAAAATGAAATACCCTTAACGATGTTTATTTTATGCTTAAAAGACATGACTTCATGTCAATCCTCGTCCACCTTGCTTATATACTTAAGCATCTACATTTTGTTTGATTATATCTGATCTATTCCATTGAAAGCTAAAGAACAGTTTTTGTATTTACTGCTAAGCATTGAAGACAGTGTCACTGATTCACGCTTATGCAGCAGACCTAGACAAGTTCAGTAAGCGCGACAAATAAAAGTAGTTCTCCACTTTTCCATGATGTAATGTGAAACGAAAGGCAGAGTCACTTAGTCTAACACCCGTAGCTGAATCATCAAATGTTTTTATAAGAATACCCCGTCTGTTTAAACGAGATGCAAGTGGGATTCTAAAATGCAACACATAGGCAAATAATCCGCCATCCAGAATCCATTGAAACGTGGCATGATGTAACCAGTGACCACTTCTTTCTCCACACTCCTTACACCGGTTACGTTTTGCTAATGTAATCTGACCCCCAACTTGTTGTGTTTGCAACATTATGTGAAGCTGTGTATTTAGTAAAGGGACGATTATCTTAAAAAATAAAACAACAAACGGCATGTTTTGTTTTTGAAATATATCACAGCGACAGGTTGTAGTCACTGCGATGTCCAGATTTTTTATGGAGAAAGACGTCTACCAAATACCTCGGTATAATAAGCTCTGAAGGTCTGCATTAGGTCCTTCGCCTCGATCGGCACTGGGACCAACGCGGTAAGCGGTTAAGCATAGGTGTTACAAGTCGGCATCAACTACTACGCCACGGTCGCCTCCATAAACGAGGTTCTCTACACCGGGAATATTTTATGTCAACAAGACCGTTCCTATGCAGAAACTGCTGTTTTTTTCTTTGTGTGTGTCATGTCCAGTCTTATTTTGTTACATTTACATTTACCCTGTTTGCTTTGGTCTAAAGGTAGTTTAGATTTAAATATATGTGGTTATTTTGATAGGTTTTATTTATTTACATATCATTGAGATATGTTAAATTTGTGTTTTTAAAGCTGAATCATTACAGATATAATATATTGATATTTAACTCTTCTTGCAGATTTAAATTTGCAGTTTTCTTGCTTAAAACTGGTACATGTATATACGATTTAAGAGTATTTTCCTAGAAATTTTGTATTAAAAATAAAAACATTACACAATAAAAACATAAAAGAAAGTTTTTAAGATGTTAATGTGCTAATATTCACATTTCATTGCTCAAACAAGTTTTCTATTATATGATTGGTTTTTTAATTATTTCATCAGTAATGCAGTAAGCAAACGATTTCGGTTTGGAAAGCAACTTTACATGATCACGTGACAACTAGTAAAAAGATTATGTAAACTTTTATTGGGATTGGCTGTCGGTGCGAATCCCGATATGATTTTATCTACTGGAAGACAAAAGCTAGAGAGTTAGGACTTGGCCAACTAAGTGACAACATTATATTTCCGACGTTATACAGGAACCCCTGTTATAAAAGTTTTTTGTTATAAACTATATGCATGCTGGTTTACATGAAGAAGTAACTCTCAAGAGCGGCGCTAATAAATGTCGAACTCTTAGACACTTTTAAATGTAGGATTTTTATGTGATGTCGTTATCGTGCAATATTGCGAATAATTAAAAAATAAAAACGAGCCTCCCTAAATAGTTATGTTACGGCATTTTGAGTTGTTTCGTATGCACGCGCCGTTTCTTTATCATTTCAGGCGTCAGTGCTTATGACGATCATGTCTGCTACGCTCTCTTCCAGAAGGAAGAGGCAAATGCCTTTCTCTCATCTGGAACTAGGTCAACACCGAAGGAATGTTGTCTGGAGAACAACTGTGAAAGTAGACGACAGCTATGCTATGTACGGTTTAATATTGTTTTTATCAACATTAAGGTATAAATAATAACAGGTATAAATAATAGCGATAACTGTTTTACTTAAAAATTTACGAGTTTATAGTTAATCTTTCAATATGGTATCATGACTTAATGACAGGTCGAGTATTTATGAACAAACAGGTTGAATTAGTAATATAGTCATTCATCTTTATCAATACATCTACACATGTACCGAAAGCATAATTAAAATTACTTAAAACTTACTGTTGGTCAGTTTTGTTATTTCTTTCCTGGCTTTTTGCATCTAGGGGAGTGTTTGTTAAAACCGTATCTTTTTACATAATCGTCTTATACTTTATGTTACGCCTATTTGTATTTTTTGTAGACGGAGCAGTACCGGAGTTATATACTCACCAACGTGGCCCCGAGGATGAACGTCACATGCGACTACGGGCAAGCGGTGGACATAGCTATCGCTCCTCTTTCCTGGTGTCCCGGACATTACCGCTTCTCGTGCAAAAGTGTGCACAAAGTTGTATAATAACTTGTTCTATAAGTCAACGTACAAAAGATTTTCCAAAAGAAGGCCCATAATAATCATAAAAATCATATAAAGGTAACCAACGGGACTAGATTTCAATAGGATTATTTATACTATAAATATGGGACACAAACGTGTGTCCTGGCTTTACAAAATGGCAATATTTATTTAAAAGATAATGTCTGATCACTATAATTTATTTGTTGAATACCTACATGACACCATTACAAGGTATATAAAATATCTCATTTAATTATACAGTCAATACTATTATGTACAGACCACAGATCAGCTGTCTCATGTAAAACAAACCATATCTCATTATTGTTTGAGTCATTTAATTATTAAAATCATTATTGCCCCTTAGACAGTTTTGTGGCCTTTCTTATAAAAAAGTTAAAGTTCGTTATAATTAAATCAATGCTCTTGAGTTATAAGCAACAAACAAACCCTCACGTTTTGTCATCGATTTTGAAGACCTGCATACCGTTACGACAGGTGTCGCTATTTAAGATTTATTTATAAAATGGCACGTTTACTTAAGGACGAAATGGTGTAACAGAAAGAACAAGCCAGCAACAAACCAGTACAATACTGTTTTTAAATAAACAATTACATCTATAGCGTAATAAAATAATAGCAAATATATCAGACAAAATTTGAGAATACAAAATCAATGTTAGCTTACACTTTGTCCTTTTAAGAGGTGTCCCTTTAATAGTCCAATTAATAATCCAACGTCGAATAATCCTGAAGAGTTTTCGGTAGAATGTCCTCGTAGATTCGCAAAGTTGAAAAAGTCCAAAGGTAGAACAATACACGAATGTAATTAATATAATTCTAAATCCAACACTTTAATATCTATATCACTGTAGAATGTAAGTCCATGGTAAGTTCCAACTCAGAAAGTTTTAATATAGAAGCTGCAAGTATTTCCAAACTATATGTCCAAACTTACACTTAAATCGGCTTACACGCTCTTATATAGACCCAAAGAATTTCTGGAACGCAGAAGTCTGAAGAACATTCATGAAACCCAGTTAAAGATAAACAAATGAATTTTCTAGCATGATCCTTTTCTTTCTAGCTGTTACGCGAATGCTACGTCGTGCGAAATACGTCATTAATACCTCTACGATAAACAACCCCTTAACCTGTCTAGTAACCTTATCCGCTGTACTAATGTACACAACAATATCTAATGATATCTAATCTTTCAAGCTGGCTTGAAATGAAGTGTTTGTGTAATTTAGACACAGGTATAATTTTACCTCTTTTTTTCAAACCGATAGATTTTGATAAATTTCTAGATGCATGTGACGTGCTGGGCCTCCCTCGATGTATGAACGGAGGTACATGTCATTCGTACCAAAATGGTTCATATACGTGCAGCTGTCCCAGTGGCTACGGTGGAACGATTTGTCAAATAGGTATCATCTTCTTTTCTTCAAGTAACATGAAAAAGTAACCATACTTTACAATTAAAACTCAACTTTATTCTATTTTTCATTTTCCCATATTACTTGAAATACCACAAAAATTCTAAACTTCTACCGTTCACTTGCTCAGTATTAGACCTGCTTCACCAAAGTGCTTGCGATGACGACAACACAGCCAATGTATACGGCGACATCACCAGCTACAGGTGCCAGTGTAAGCAGGGCTTTACAGGGATCCACTGCACAATCAGTAAGTATATTATCTAATGTGATACACCGTCCAATAAGTGAGACTTACTGTGCAATATGATCAAGCTGACAACCAAGATGTCTGACCTGGTAAGCTGGGCAATCGGCATCTTAAATGTGATTAACTGCACAAACAGTAAGACTTAAAATTTTAGATGAATCCACTGCACAATCGGTAAGTAATGCGTCTTTATATAGATCCATTGTACAAAAGTAAGTCTTTGTCTTTTGATAGATTCACCGTAAAGTCAGAAAGTCTTGCATCTTTACATACATCAACTGTACAATTAGTAAATCTGACATCTTTACATAGGTCTACAGTCAGTAAGTCTTGCATCTTTAGATAGATCAACTGTGCCGTCAGTAAGTCTTGCAGTTTTAGACAGATCCACAATAGAATCAGTAAGTCTAGCATCTTTACATATATCTCCTGTACAATCAGTATGTCTTGTATCTTTGGATACATCAACTATACAAAGTTTTACATTTTTAGACATATCTTAAGATGAATCCACAACGCAATCAATAAGTCATATATCTTTAGATGGATTTATTGCACAATCAATACATCTAAAACCACTGCATAATCAATTAATCGTTCATCTCACGATTGATTTACTGCACAATAAGCGAGGCTGGCCGTTTTGGATGTTTTCACCCACTGCGCTATGAAAATATCCTAAAACTTTCTTTCCATACTTTTCATATTGGCATCCTGAACAATTGCATACCACCTTCGGTGTCTTACATTGTACACCATAATAACCGCACAGTAAGCAATACACACCGTAATGTGTCACTTGTAAGTACACTTATAAAATATGTTTAAAAAATTATCATTATTCTTATCAGATGTCAACGAATGTGTCAGTAACCCTTGTCATCATGGCGGCACCTGTATCGACCAGGTCAATGGGTACAGCTGCTCGTGCCCTAGAAACTTCACTGGTCCGAACTGCGAATACGGTAAGTAATACGTGTCAAATACCAGTATAACAATGGATTATTGTCCAAAATGGCCGGTTCGACGATGTGGTTTACAATATTTTAAATATGACAAATTCTTGAGGCAGACAGTAATAAACATTATAAGTACCCATATCAAAAGCTTTTCAATGCCAGCCTGTGTTTGTGTGGAAGTCGGTTCGTCTGTGTGCAAATTATCAATCGAATTAAAATGCCATACCAATAACTGCTGAAGGACGCTAAACTGACCATATTTAGGTGTTCGCATGTTATGTAACCCGCTTTAATGACCGTAACAAAGTGTTCAAACAACAAAAGCATACTGTCACAATTAATAAGTGAACCTACTAGTGTGATTCCCGGTTCTTTTTGACAGATATAAAACAACAGGCTATTTTACAAATTTACAATATTTAATCAAAATATATGTACTCAGATTTTTCTTTATCAGTCACTTATAATGACATATCAATACATTAAAACATTTTTTTAAAAGATACATTGATTTGACAATTTTCAAAACACTCTCTCACATTCACATATTTTTACACAGTAAGTAATTAATCATCTATAGGTATTATGTCTCTGTCGACTTATCAAAAGACACCGCTTCACATGTATAGATGTTTCAGGTCCATCGTATCAAACAAGAAAACGACATCTCACATTTCAAATGGACCGTTGTTTACTGCCCCACAGGCATTAAAGCTAGCAGCACACAGCACAAAGCCACACAGGTACACGACGCACACTGGAACGATTGCCACACAGGCACACAGCTTGTCACACAGGCACACAGCAAACACTGAATAAGTTGCCACACAGGCACACAGCTTGCCACACAGGCACACAGCAACACTGAATTACTTGCCACACAGGCACACAGCTTGCCACACAGGCACAGAGAAACGCTGGAGTACTTGCCACACAGGCACACAGCAACGCTGGAGTACTTGCCACACAGGCACACAGCAACAACGGAACATTTGCCACACACGCTTAACAAGAAAACGTCACACAACAGGGACACACAGCTTACCACACAGCTCACAAATAGCTCAGCAATCAACAAAGTACAAATTCAAGGGACACTGGTTCATCTACATGTAACTTTTAGACTTAGCACATAAAGCTCTGTACCATACATCACACTGGTACATGTAACGTAGCCACAATATGTTCAGAGTACCACTGCACATCATGTTTCTCTAAGCATGCCCCTCTCCAAAGCCAATACACTGTACTTCTTCCGTACACACCGGAGTCTAGCTGAGGAATGTCCACTGTAATGTCTTGTTCTAGGCCAACACAGCCAAAATCACTCAAGCGTTACACAGGTGAGTATAAAAAAAATCAAAGCACCTGAAGACTTTTGTGACACATACGTAAGGCACAATAATGATCATACTTTACCCCACCAACATATGCTGCAAGGCGCTATGTTGACCATATCAAGGTGGTCCGAAAACATAATGTAAGGCGTTAAAATGGCCATATCTAGGTGTTCTCAAGCAACAGCCGATATATGGCACTAAAATGATCATATGCAAGTATTCCCCCGCGAACATTTGATGTAATCGATAAAATAGATATACATGTATCATCAGCATCTGATGTAAGGCCTTAAAATAACCATATATAAATAATCCCCATTAACACCCGTCTTCAATGACCTTATCTAGCTCGTACCCACCAACACTTGATATAAAGCGCTACAGTATCTGGGTGGTCTTCAACAACAATTTTAAAGCACACAATTGCTTAAATAACCATATCAAATGTTCTTCACCAACATCTGCAGGAAGGCTGAAAGTTGATAATTGCTGGGTGTTCCCTTCCAACACCTGTTGTTAGGCGCTATAATAACACTACTTGTTTACGTACGACTTGTGAATCGCATCAGAGAATAGTATAGTTCCAATAAACGGTAATTTAGTGTTTTCTGATCTAACCATTTGGAGAGGTACCCGGGTTCTAGAGGATAAAGTCGTCGCAAGGTAACTCATTTGACGACGTGGTCACTCACTAACCGTGTACATCTGGGACCCGTGCAAGAAATTATTTTTCAGGTTGGGACGTCTTACAGCTGCTTTTAATCGGTGATTTTCTATCAAGACGATTGACTATGACCGACTTTCACTAAAAGCATCTCTACGTTGCTTTTATGTATCTGCAGACAAAATAAGTATTTGGACGTAAGATAAAGCAGGCATAATTAAATAATGCAATAGTCAATCCGAGATACAGTTTGCTGGCTGGCGCAGTAGGTTTACTAACAATAATAAAATCTATTAACGTTCTATAAATGTGTATATACAAATCTGCGGGTCCGATTCCTTGTGATCACACAGTGAGTATATATCCAGGTCGCTGTTGTTTCTTTTTTGTTTTGCTTTACTTTTTCAACCTTTTTTGTTTTAATTGGTTTTGGACTCTTTGCTATCATTTACCTGTTTTTCTCTCTAATTTCTCTTCAGTTAATGTAAACAATTTATTTGCCATACAAAAATTTGAAGGTTGCATGTCATAGAATATTTTATGCATTCAAATTTGCTTCAAATTTAACACTTAAAAGCTGTGTCTGAAAATCAGATTTCTGCCCGAGCACGTTTTACAATTTAGAAAAGAGGCCGACAAACCTAGCTTTACCTGCGATCGAAATTGCAGTCGAAAAACTAGTAGTCAGCCTTCTTAACACCTTCGCTTGCGGGATCGTTGTGGTAAATAAGAACAATTTAATTAACACTTGTTACGATTTCACCTCCTGAAGTACCCAGTTATCTGATTAAGCCACGCTGTAATATTGAATCTACATATGTTTATATGCAAGTGGCAGCTTATTGACGTTAAAGAATATGTATGTTGCTTTGGTAATGCGTCTTTTCCATCTGACAGATGCCTTCTGCATAGAGGAGTATGCAAAGTACGACAGCCTAATGTTTTTACCATCGGGTGAGCGATCGACCCCACGAGAATGCTGTATACCGGGACAGTGCGAGAAACAGGGAAGCAAATGCATGGTAAATACTTAATAAAATGCGAGAAGTTGGATCTCAAAAATACCTAATATTGGTATTTCCTTTTTAAAGACAGAAAACAGAATTGCAAATATAAATACTTGCTAAATGCATAATAGCAAAAGCATAGTAAATATCTAAACTGGTTAGTAAATGCGTGGTTATACTTGGAATCAGATAATACAAGCACGGTATAAATGTGTAGACATACTTAGAAGAAGTTGTGAAAAGTAACGCAAAGTAAAGGTAAATTATTTAAGAAACATGCAAAAAAGCAGGGTAGCAAATGCATGGTAACTTCTCATAATAAGATGCGAAAAGCAGTCAAGCCAGTGCATAGTAAACTACTGGGAAATTATGCAAAAAGCAGGGTAACAAATGCAAGGGAGACACATAATTTACGATGTGATTAACATTAATGCATGGTAAATACAAAGATGCCATGAGCAAGGCACATAATGCACGGTAAACATATGGTAAACGCAAGTCACACTATGTATGACAAATAAATGGTATAAGATGCAATGAACAAGATTCCTGATGCATGGCGAATGCAAGATGGGATAGGCAAGCCATCAAATGCACGGTAAATACATTATATAGACTGCTATAAATAAGCCGTCAAATACATGATAAGTACATCGTCGCACTAGAGGAAGCAATGAATAGGTCTCCTTATGCATTTTAATGCAAGATACAATGAATGAGCTAGCAAGATGTATGATATCTACACTATATTAGATAGGTAAACATGCCCCATATACATGGTTATTACATGGAACTAGATGCAATTAATAAGCCTCCAAATGCATGACATATACATTGTACACGATGCAATAATAAGGCATCAAATGCATGACATAAACATTGTACACGATGCAATAATAAGGCATCAAATGCATGATATATACATGGAACAAGATGCAATGAATAAGCCATCAAATGCAAGATATACACATTGTACAAGATTCGATGAATAGGCCACAAAATGCATGGTTATTACATGGAACAAGATGCAATGAATAAGCCACCAAATGCATGACATATACATGGTGAAGATGCGATCAATAAGCCTCTAAATGCATGCTATATATATTTGTACAAAATGCGATAAATAAGCCACCAAATGCATGGCATATACATTGTACAAGATGCGATCAATAAGCCACCAAATGCATGACATATACATTGTACAAGATGCGATAAATAAGCCACCAAATGCATACCATATACATTGTACAAGATGCAATGAATAAGCCACCAAATGCATGGCATATACATTGTACAAGATGCGATAAATAAGCCACCGAATGCATGACATATACATTGTGCTCGATGGAATGAATAAGCCACCAAATGCATGACATATACATTGTGCAAGATGCAATGAATAAGACACCAAATGCATACCATATACATTGTACAAGATGCGATGAATAGGCCACCTAATGCATGCCATATTCATAGTACCAGATGCGTTGAATAAGCCACCCAATGCATGACATACACTGCTAGGAGGCACAAAATAAAACATTACTTTAGAGAGGTTATGTATTGGCAGGAAAGATTTACGTACCCTGTACCCTGTGTCAAGTGGCTAGCTCTTGGCGGAGACCATAATCCGAAGATAACGAGCATACATGTCACAAATAACTTTGTATCCATAGTCAATTTGACCCGCTCAAGATGTCATACCTATGCGGCATTTACCAGCAACATCTACGAAAATGCAGTAATAATATCGTAATGATATTGCGTCATCACAGTCTGGATAATAAAAGGAAACAAACTATATGAAAAAAATGGATTATCGAAAACAAACAATTTGATTAAGATTGTATAAACATTGACTTTTTTATGCGTAAAAATCGTGAAAATATAATTAAATTCAAAGAATGGATGACAGTATCCATGACTACTGATATGTTATATACGTCAAAAAACGACCTTACAATTATTTCTCAACTACCGTTTTATGCCAAATAAAGAACCATTATGGTCTCAGCGACTGCTCAATGGTACAAAGTGGCAAGTTTGTTATTTAAAATTAACATCGAAAGCGCCCTAAAATATCGTAAATATATTTACCATTCATATTGACTAATTGACTTAAAGATTATTCTGACATTAGATCATTTAAGATGAGAAACAGTAATGATTCATGTCAAAGTGGTAATTTCATTTATTTAAATTACCATCGACATGCATATACAACGTTACACTCAAAGATAATACTGAATATATAATAACATTTAAAATGATAAGCAGTAATGATTCTACGCCATTTTAATGATAAATAGGTTTTAACATTGCCCGACAGCCCGATGGCGTCTCAAATACATAGCAGAGCACGTTCTTATACCGTACGCCACTTTTACGTCAGCAAATGCAGTATATATTGTTTTAGACTGAACAACAGCGCCAATATATTCTTGGGGGAGACCTTTGTCACCAGTACAACGAATCGACAATAGACAAACCTAGGTCGTGGTGTCGCGAACTGTTTATTACATCCAGAGACTGTGTTGGTAAGTAATAAAGACGAACTGTAAACATCGACACATTGCAGGTGCCACCGTCCACACACAGTTTTTGTTACTAACTCTCGTATGTTTATGTGTACTCGCGTTCGTGCGTTTGTTTGTGTGTGCTTGTGTGTGTGCGCGCGCTTGCGCGGTTGCGTGTGTGTGTATTTGTATGCATGCATATCACTGGAAATATTACAAGCTTAATGTAAAAGAGACAAAACGCTGAGATAAGATATAACATTAATAGAGAAAAGCCTCTTGTGAAGATTATTTTGTTATAGAAGCGTAAGTATTCCATAGTCTTATGAAGCCTATTCTGAATGACTGCAGAAAAATGTTGACTTTACTGTTAGTCAAAATGTAGGCAGAATGAAGTTAAAGAGAAAACGTCTGTTACGCAGAGTATAAAGCTAAGTGATGCAAGCAGAAAAAGCTGTATACGCAAGATTTGGATCTGTGCTTGCAAAAAAGCAGACTCGGCCATCATGCTAATAGCACCTTTAAAGGATTCTATTTTAAAATAGTACTATTGTACAAACTTGTTGAAATGTTTTAGGCTACTTATCAGTCTATATTTTTTCTATCTTTTGGCGTATAAATATTTTAGAAACAAAAAACTCCTGGTTCTCTGCATGCATAATTGTAAATACAGGATTTTTGTTTCATTTCCAACTATACCTCCTTCGATTGTTAAAACAGTAAGATTAAAAAAGAAGACATTGTTCTAAATTACATTGTACGCACCTGGCTTTATACTGATCAATTTTCTCATGAGCATATGACATATTTTGTTATGATATCACAAACATTAATATTTTCTCCTTCCAATGATCGTATTTAAAAATGATAAAATAGAAAGACTTAACTGATCGGAAAAATTGTTGTCATCTGTAGTAAAAATGTCAGGACAGGTCGCATTAAAATATTACGAATAGCTCATTAAAATATAATTACAGTTATTATTTACCAAGCAGTATACGGTTATTTACCTAAAGGAATAAACTGACCGATGAGAGAGGATACATCGTTTGTAACGACATCGCAGGATAACACTAGTGTTTTTTACGACAGTTTATATTGAGTTTTATGAGATTTCGTAATAGCTTCAGCTATACTGGGTGGAGACTGTAGGCATATATCTGGATAGAACCACTAGTCCTTTGCATATTACCTAGAACATAACCAAATTTATGCTTTCGCATCAGTTTAGACATGAACGTTTTTTTAAGAGGCCAAGTGGTTATGAGTTAGCGACTAGCGCTTGTATACTGCCGCCTCGTGTATGCTTGTATTAAAATGCGCTCTAAACGTAATCCGTTGACTCACTGTTGTGCTAATAACTCATGCATTTAGGTTAAATATGCAACTATTGAATAACTGTAAACGTGGCAAATGGATTTCATTTTTGTTGAATCAAGCAATTTTATAAAACTATATGTAGTAACTTTTTCCATGTGATTTTATACACAAGTGTACACGTATGAATCACCACGGGAGTTTAAACAGAAAGAAACATGTAATTAGAACAAATGTTACATATGTAGAAAAAAGAATTGCAAAATGATTATCTTGTTCCTATAGCATTTTTTCTAAATTATGTTAAAAGATACAGACACACATAAAAAAATAAAAAGTAAATTACAAAAAGAGCGCTTTTTACTAGGGATGTCAACGGATATCCGGATATCCGTCCGAATCGTCGGATATCCGAATCGACTTTGGTATCCGGATATTCGCTTAAAAATGAAATATTTTAAACATTTAATTAAATGTATTGGCCATTTTAAACCTTTAATTAAATGTTTTGGCCATTTTGCTAAGTTATCTTTCTGCTGTCGTGTCAGTGTGCATTCACACATACGCAGGTGTAACGGATTATCGACAGGTGGTTACAGGTGGTGACACGCAGTATTGTATATTTGGCTTCACAGTTTTAGAAATGTGCTAAAGCATGATGGTATGTATAATAACATGCTAATTAGCCGCCAACGTTTGAAGCTTCTACTGATCCATTTTGTTTAGCGAATGCTATCTTTAATTTTCTTGATGAACTTCACAGTTTTAGAAATGTGCTTAAGCTTATGTATAATAATTTGCCAATTAACAGCCATTGTTTGAAGCTTTTACTTATTTATTCTTTTTGATAAGGATTATTATCTTTAATTTTGTTAGTTCGGCTTTATTAAGAAGAGATAGAGCTACAATTATGTAGACAATTAACAGGTTTGTCGGCAAATATCAGTTACTCATGTTTAATTAAGTCCGTTTGGATTGTATAAATGAATTGATGAATTTATTATTTTTTCATTTTAATCCTCCGGACACTAGGCAATCCTCACGCCATTAAAAGTAACCCAATGTGATATTATATTTTAAACTTCCATATATTAATGCTCGCCCTATAACAATAGTTAGGGCGAGGGTAAACAAAACCAAATATTGATTATGTTTTCATTCGATCACCGTGATCTTGATTTATTCACATACACTTCCTAAACAAATCATAAGTTATGCCTTCCAATCTTCAGTCCGATGTTTGGCGACATTTTGTGAGGTCCGTAGACAAATCCAAAGCAAAATGTAATTACTGCAGCGTAGAGCTAGCGTATGGCGGCGACACATCCAACCTCCACAACCACTTGAAGAATAAGCACCCGTCTATGGGGGCGTGAATTAAAATTACTAAACGTGTTTTATTGTTCGTATTTCATTAACTATTAAAATGATGAAGTGCCTATGCCTATGGAAATTTTGATTTAATTATTTCCATTAAAATGAAGATTTAAGTATGTCAATGGAAACGGTAGTAACCCACCACACATCCGACCGCAACATCAGAATTAACTAAGATTTATATCCGGATATCCGGATATCCGTTCGGATCGTTCGACGGATATCCGGATACCAAATATAGTATCCTTTGACATCCCTACTTTTTACCGAATATGGACCCGTACTTTATCAGGTATGGTCCGCAAAACAAACTTTCCCCATGTGCCAATTTCACTGAGCATTCCATATATAGGCGTCGCGTTCAAGCGCGTCGCCAATAAACATAATTTACTAAGTCAGGAAACTCTTTTTTAACATTCATTGCTGTAGTATATAAGGGGTGAGGTTTGTTTCATAAGAGTCGCAGTGGCTGCAATGACAGAGTAGTGCAGCCTTCTCCGCAGTTTAACCACGTGTTCATGGGCCACGAATACTTGCGACAGTATTGGTATCTAAGTTTTGCTAAAAGAAGTAGTTTAAGTAGTCCAATGCAAGGTAAAAAGATAGGCGTGCGTGCATGGATTGTTTTCGCTCAAAGAACAAAAGTTTGAGAAGCACAATGTAATACAAATTAAGTTATACAAAGTGCGTAATGACGTCGATGTACGACGAAAATATAAGTGGATTTTCGTGTATAATTATGTAATAATTGTCACTTTAGCTTGTTTAAGTTCATATAACGTTCATGAAAATATTGTTGCTTTATTGGCGGTTTATATTTTCTTTAGATATATGTATAGCGTTAGGACGACGCCGTTGCGAGAATGGCGGCACCTGCTACACTGGCAACGGGACGTTCACATGCGTCTGCCCCCCAGGATACAGTGGAAACACCTGTCAGTTAGGTAACTGTTGTTCTCTTTTAATACGTGACCTGCCTTAAGGAAATGTGCTCGTACAAACAGTTTACATAAAATGGAAGATGCTGTCTGATCACTACATCCAGAATAAAGCTTCCGTCGTTTACAACACATTCTGGAAAAGAGGTAACATTACATTGTTCTAAAACAACCTACCTACAAGACATGCACACCAATCCTAGAAATGTTTAGGGACGTTTTACATTAAAGTATGGATATGCCCGTCTAAGAAGCGGTTAGACTGTATATTATTGGAAAGTACTGCCCTCATTTCGGGCTAATCAGATTCTTGAGTAAATGTAGTTCTTCTGAATCTCTACCTTAACGTACAATGACCTTAAGTCGTCTGTTTTCGAAATTCATTGCTTTGAAGTTCGTATACGCGTATGCGAACATGATAATTCTTCAAGTGGCCATTTATCGAATGAACCTTTAATTACAATTAATTCCGCTTTAATGTGATTTTTTAACCATGATGGCGTCGGTGGTGATTAATAACATTACAAACTCTAACACTGACATTTAAAAAGATCTTTTACAAGACTCCTGTAGTTCATTGGTCAAGTCGATACTTTTATTTCCGGATAGCAAACCCGAATAAAGCAAGGTTAGCATTTTAACAAAAATTTAAAAGTGCTGTGTGCCTATGATACATTTGACTTTTTTAAATGTTAAGACTTATACCTTTAATCGACTACTCAGGCTTAAGAAAAAAATGTTGATGTTCAATCCTATAAGACCTGTTCCATAGATGTTTTGTGAACGACCGTCATTCAAATCCAGTTTCGCGTAATTTACTAAATAGGGACCTACATGGATAGGCTAGACCGAAACTACTGCAACAGTTTTAGCTGAAATTTGGTAGTTTTGCTTGCTGGATTGAGGAGTGGGGCTTGCTATATTTAGAAGAAGGATATTTGCTTGAGAAGGCAGAGCTTGCTGGATTGAGATAGGGGTTTTATTTATTGGGTGGATGGCTTGTTAGATTGGGGACAAGGGCTTGCTATATTAAAAAAGGGGATTAAGGAGAAGGGCTTGTTAGAGGGATTGCATAATTAGCTAGGAGGGCTTGTTGGATTGGGGAAGAGGGCGGCTAGCTGGATTGAGGAAGGGGACTTTCTGGATTGGGGAGGTCGGGTTTGTTGGACTGAGCAGCAGCCGGATTTGCTGTATTGTAGGGAAGCCTTGATGGTTAGAGAATTGGTACTTGATGGATTGAGAAGTGTGGTTTGCTGGATTGAGGAGTTATTGGGGGCAAGGCAAACATTCGGAATGACGAGGATTTACTTGCAAGATTGAGGAATAGCTTGCTGTATTGATGAGAGCTGGCGTCCTGTATTGGAGAGAAGTGAGTGTGTGTGTGTGTGTTTGTGTGTGTATGTGGGGTGTGTGTGTGTGGGTGGGGGGGGGGTCTTGCTAGATTTAGGACGGTTATACATAGTTGATTTATGGAATTTCTGGATTGCCATGTAGGATATGTAGCTGCACTGTTGCCACTCCACTTTAGCAGTTAATGAAGTCAGTACGGCCTTTAAAATTTAATACGGAAAAGTTCAGATGGAAACTTATAATGACCACTATATTAACTGCATTAGGACACTTGCTTATTTCATGCAGTTTATATTTTGATTGTAATATTCGTATAATTATGTACAGGCTCCAGATATATGACATAACCCACCATTTAGCATCATTATTTCAGATATAAAATTAAGGACATTATATAACTCTGTGCAAAATAGTGCAAGTACATTTCAACACGTCACACAATAATGCCGAAATAAATGGACACATATTAAGCTTGGTTAAAAGATGGTATATAGCTTATGTAATAGGAATAAAAGATCCTCGTACATTACGGAACGTATTTATCGGTTTAAATGGTATACAGAAAAGCCATCCCCATTTATGAAGTGAGTGGTGTTTTTCGTAGTTAAAGATCTGATTTTGTCTACGCGCTTGAACTATGAGATAATAAGATAAAATTCTAGCCTTGTTGACTTGTTTACAGTGACTGACATGCTGCGCTACAGCCCCTGCTCCCAGACAAATACAGCCATGGTATACTATGGACCATTTCTCCACTGCCAGTGCAAGGACGGCTTCACCGGACCTTATTGTCTCACAGGTAACCAATAAAACATGTTGCCCTTTTAGCAGCATCAAATTACTTTAGTAAAGCTATAGTCTGACACGTGAGCATCTTACAAAATTGTTAGGCAGGTTTGGGGAAAAAAAATCCAAACGGCGTTTCGAAAAGCTAATCTATATGCCTTGTACCGCTTGTTGACCTTGCATTTTCTAGTTTAATGTCAAGACCAAGGCCTGCATTTTCCCTGTTTATCATGGTTACAATTTTTCTTAACTAAACTCGATTGCTCAATGTGCATGTTTAAAAGTAATTAAAGGCGTATCTATACTAAATACCAATGAAATAGTTCTGATGGAAGCTCATATGTGTAGTGTTATTCAATATCAATCACTATATTAACGTTTCTATTTCACACGATAGATTTGTTTGAAATCTTTGAATAGAGGTTTCGTCTACTTATATGTATAGTAGTATATCCGGCCTATTTAAAATAGAGATGCAAACATGATTCTAAAATGCTTCAAATGACCTCCATAACGCGTTGGAAAACAACATCCAGTGTATCTTGGTAAATATGATGTACCAAGCATATTTCGATAAAGATAATACATTCCGCGGTAAAGTGGGTCAAACGGTCCCGGTTCTCGAGCCATCACCTTCTGCTTATCAATGTCGACAACATTGAAGGGGAGTATAGTTTATAGAAGTTAAGGTCAATCTAACAAAAACAGATTTTACTGCAGCTTATCTGCATAATCATTTTCTCAAAATGTGACTACTTTTCTTAAGTAGTGAAAACGACAGTGATATAATGTTTAAATTAACTTGGTAAAAGATGATTGTCAAGTTTGCCTTGTAAAATGTGTTAAACATGAGCAAAAGAACGTAAAAGGTAATAAAAATGCTTTTGATCAATGGATTAAATGTGAACATGCCGTCCTTCAAAAGACTACGTTGAAAATTCAATAGCGTCGCTAAGCCTTTCAACTAATGTTTATCCGTTTCTACTTAACCGACTTAGTATATCTCGATGTCTGGGCGGTTTCGCTTGTGACAGCATCTAGAGTTATGAGAAAAGCTGAATTTCAGAGGCATTGTGGGTTGATCCTGCTTGACCATTACTACTCACGGCCTGTCTTCATACCTGGGGAAAAGATATTCGAGTACAGAAATGAATGTCGAAGAAGACTAGACGCGTCAATTATGGCATGGTTTTTATGTTAACATTGATTTTGTAGTCTGTTTAAACTAAATGTTCAAGCGATTATTTTTAAGCAGGTATACATAAAATGCAGATTTTTAAATCAACTTGTTCTACTGACTTTGCACATTTACTAGACCAAGATATTTTCTAAATTCCACGCGGGGCCTCGATGCCGTCTGAATGAGATCATTCGTATCATCCCAGCACCTCAGTCTTAAGTTATCGCACGCGTTGGGTAAATAATGGTGCAAACAGGATGATATTCTATTCAGATCACAGATGTTTAATGCCAAGAAACTTACAGCTAGGAGTTTAGTTTGAACTCAGCTCATTATTTGCATGCCGTTACTCGATTTCAGGGTTACACTCATACCGCTTTGTCTTGCTACTTGCTTTAACTAAATTATTTCGCAGCGTGCTACTATTACACCTATATTATACAGGTATTCTAATTTTTAAGTTCTCATAATGCTTCAAAAAGGGGACAGTTCTCTTAAGTGGCTGGTAATAAGTTTGTCGTTAATTTAATAGACCCAATTGCGACGTTGGCGATGTTCAAAGAGTTGATTAGCATAAAACTGCCATCCGGTGCTTTGACTGGAATGGCAGATGTCCTTGTGCAATAATTAATCTGTGTGTAATGATGACATGTTTGTCACATGTAAGAAAATTGTTAATTTACTTGTATGGAATGGCAAAAAAGATCGGTTCATGATTGCTATTTACTTATTTGATAGTATAAAAACTTCTAAATGCTTAGAAAATGTGTAGTTTTATCAATAGTCAAACATACATATAATGGATAAAAACGTCAATACTAGAAGTGCAGTTTACAATTTTCGTTATATGATCCCCCAATTTTCAGTCTTTATATTATAATTTTAAATGAAATTGTCAGAAACAATTACATAAATTGGGCTGTGCAGATGCAACATATAAACAACGTTCTTAGAAAAAATGTCCATTTAGTGCAGTTTCTTTGTATTCTTTGCAAGAAACGCTACAATATCATTGCCGTTAGTGTGTATCAATTGCACAAATATACTTCCACTATATTTTATATTACAAAACCAGTTCACATTTAACTATCAGTATTAAAAGCGTTTATTTGTTTGTTTTGTTTTTTAATTTGTTTTGAAACATTTATTATGTGCAACGCAATATCCACCGCTTCCCTTATTACTTTCTAACCTGTCTAACCTTGGGCTGGACATCACCAATGAATGGGGGATATCCTGTTATCTGATTGGCTTAGAGGCTTGTTTGTCAAATAGCTGAGGAAGGGTCAACTACGTGTAAGGAAGGGTTGTTGATTTGAAACTGATGACATCTGGACTCTAGTTTTTATAACGCCGACTTTACAATTGAAGGCATGGGGCATATCGGTTAATAGTCAAGATGAAGTAACTTATGCACGCAATTTTGAACACAACCAGACCGAAATTATATACAAATACATTGTATATATACAGAGCCACATTGGAGCATTTTGAATTCAATATTTCCACGACACTAGGTACATTCAGCTAATGCATTAATACAAAAACAATCATTACAATAAATTATGGAAAATGAGGCATATACTTATTGAAAAATACATGACGTTTGGCATTATTTTATTTAAAATAATGGTAGAAAAGACTTTCCGCTTTAAGTTTCATAAAGTTAATAACGATTTGTTGAAAAGTTCGAAATTAAATTGGCTCATAAATAGTTATCTGTATAGTAATTATTTATACGAAACCATGTTGCCGCCTTAACATTTGTGCAATTGTATATTTACTATTTTAAGTTGCATTTATGATGAGCTATAGTAGTAGTTGTTGGAATCCGTCGCTAATTGATCGTCTGGTTGGTTAGAGTAGATCGTTTGTGGCTAAAAGACCAATCAGGGAGAGGCATGTTTTCCACAGGTGTCGCATCTGTGTGTCTCTCGAAGATGTGGCGCTCTTAACTGCAAGCTCACCTGTCTTCTTCTGGCTTCACACATCAGCTTCTCTTTCCCTGACTTAAGCTGTTTTGTTAGGGTGTGTCTCCACCTCGATCAGTCTGCTGCGAGGAGTTTCCAAGACCCTGTATCCATGTCTATGGCTTCGTGGCTGTTCTCACCATGTCTTTGTATCGCAGCTTAGGGCGCCCACTGCTTCGCCTTCCATATGACAACTCTCCATAGAAGACGTGTTTTCTTATTCTCCCATCCTCCATACGGCGCACATAGCTAAGCCAATGCAGCGGTGGTGCCAATGCTTATGTAATATGGCTCTGAGCACTGTGTAGAAGGATTCAGTCAAGCTCTGCAGTTGGTGGGCAGCCAATCTTCGAAAGCATGGAAAGCATGGATCTTCCTACTGACCAGGTCAAGTGTATTGGTAAGGTCGATGAAGGAGAAGTACAGGGATATATGCTGATGCTGGCTGTTCTCTGCACTTCTCCTGGAACTGTCCGAGGGAGAAGATCATGTCTACCGTTGACCTCTCAGAGCGGAAGCCACACTGTGACTCCGGGTACACACGTGCATTAAAAAGCCTTAAAATCCTACTTGTTTCAAAGTATGATAACGTCTAAGATTCAGTAACTATTGGGTTGAGACAACATGCAGTAACTGATTTACTTGTTTATTTGCATGGATAAAAAATTAATTTCGTGGTTCTGTCTATTAGTACAATAAAAACACATGTAAATGTTAACATCTGAATACAATACTTAGACACTATGAAATTTTAAGACAAGAAAACGTTGATGCATCAACCTTAGCACAAGTAATGCTTGCATCACACAATAAAAAAACATTATAAATTTATATGATTAAATTTATATGACCGATTTTTTCTTCAGAATATATTTCCAAAAGTAATATTCTTTAATACACTACTAAAACCATGAAGTTTAAATTAAACAAATCATTTATACCGAGTAAATGTTACACACATGTGACATGTCTATCAAAGTGTTGCAGCAAATGAGCTTGATAACCCGATTGTTTGCCCCCAAACCGACCCATACACTGTATACTTCACACGTACTACTTCTTCCAGGCATGATGACTAACCGCGAGTAATCAAGATAACACGCGCGGTAGCTTCAGACTGAGATGCTCAGACGATACGAATGACCTATGTGATTACATAACCTGGGCCAGAGCCTCCGAAGGCAGTGATATCTCGTCCTAGTATATTATGTGTAGTCAGTGGAATATCTCGCTCCCCGTTTCGACTCTTTTCTCTACGCACTTAATTCCTACTCCGCGTTGTTCATTCATAAATCTGCATTTCATGTATGTCCCCATAACACACTATTAACTTTAATATCTAAAACAGAGCGTTGTATTGATGTTAGTGTATTCAATTAACGCGTCTAGTTTACTTCGACATACACATTTGTTAATTTACACGCACTACATTTTCCCAGGCATTTACTGACCATTTACTGTTCCTGTCATGGTCACGGTCATGCAGGGCCAATACCGTGTGCTTCCGAAATCCAGCTTTCTATGTATATGACGTCAAAATGGTAAACTACTATGTTTCATGTACCAATATCATACTGCCATAATTAAGTTCAACGGCATTCTAATTCGTTTTTATGACAGTAAGGTTCTGTTGTTGTTTGAACGGTTTGTCATTAGGCAAAATGCCTTTAATGATGCGCATCAATGCTTTCTTGTTTTAATTATAAATGCCATGCATGGCGTTTGTGATGTTCCTATGTGTACAGATAACTCTATACGATAAGGATCAAATATTTATGGACGGACTAACGGACAAAGCTTCCGACAAAATCTTGCCTTGTAGCTGTATGAACGCATGCGTTCAGATGTAGACAATGCATCGCATCGATCAAAATGTGGTTTTGGTTAATGTGCATGAATGAAGAATGCATTGCCGTAATGAATATTTTAACATCAGCATGTTTCGTAAACAAACTTTCACTTGCAAAGTCGTCTATGCACTTCCAGGAATTTGTTACAGGACTATTATATGCTTGCCAATCATCTATTGCCTGACAACCCGATTTTAGGGATTTGATTAATATATTTATTTAATTTATTATTACCGTTTAATTAAGGTTACTTCTCGCATCGGCTACAATGGTGGCCTTTAAGCATCATCGTAAAGTGGTTAGTTTTCTGTACCTCTTCGTAATCGTTTATTTCTGAATGCGTTGTGTCTTATTTATTTTCCGCGACTTGATTTTTTCATAGTCGTAACTTTAGCGATTCGTTAAACCTTACCATTGTTTAATTATCATGGTAAAAATAAAGACCTAAGACAACATTCGATTACTGTATTGTATTATAGTCATTAATATTTAATATGTGAGAATTACAATACAATATTCAGCTTTAATTATCAAATCAAATATCTATTTTAAGTTTCAATGTCAAGTCAATTAACAAACGTAACATACTATATAGAGCGTACCTTCTTTTGCCGCATCACTCGACTAATGATATTTAACAATATCAATTCGTGTGGCAATTCTCTTGCTCTTTTCGTTTAATGACTCATCACAAATTTGTTCTTTCTATTCGCTTGGCTTGCATGTGAAATACCTGTGTTCTGTGCCTTTTCGGAGTTTGGTATATGTTGCAATGCTCATAGTCATATATTCTTATTAAAATAATTAGCAAACAATTTTATCTATATAAACTCAAACCTACGATTATAATCGATATATAATAATGTGTTATTCTAATATCAGTTACAGCCGAACAATTCTTTATAACTGTCTATTGTAAGTTCATAGCGAACAACATTTAATCAAATTACAAGAATGATAATTAACAAATAAATGTGGTAATTAACAAACAGTTCGTGTCAGCTCGCCCTCGAATCTCTAAGTAGAATCAGTACAAAATTATTATGTAATTCTAATAACAAATATTACAACGTATGTAACAGATTTGTAAAATACAGAAGTACAATAATACAAATAATACAAAATAACTTAACTAGTATTTCTGCGTCTCCAACAATTTTCCCAAACACAAAACGTGCGCTGATTCCTGGCCTAGTTGAATCGGGCGAATGGGGAAGGCCTCGATCGTTCGTTAGTATATATACACACAGAGGTGAAATTTGGGATCGTGGGTAGTAAAAACTGTGGTGTAAGCACCATCTGTCATTGTTGTTAACTAACTATGAGCAATAACTTTTTCCCTTTTCAAGTTAGACCATGTATATCTATCATTTTGACTACCGTGTGACGTCCCATACATAAAGTTCCGCATTTTCTCGTATTTCCTTATCTATCGTTGTGACTGAGCGGTTATTTTATGCATAGTTTGTGCTTGTATAGTTAAGTACTTGACCGCGTGACAGTCGTAGTGTTTTACATCCAGCGGAAAATTTTCAGATCGCTATTTTTGCTAGCTCTATAATTTTACGCATGATTGTTGGTGAATACACACGCTTACAGCTAAAGTTGATAATTGTGTTAGTTTCTTGTTACCCTGATGACGCCAAAGTTCGAGCTGTTTAGACACGTCAATAAATAGTCGTTATCCGTCCGATAAGTTTACGTCCTTGACAAAATGCTGTTAGCTATAAAATTCTCAACTGTGCCCGCTATTTCGGTGGCCCGACTATTAAGACTAATGCGTATGACAGGAGTATTCGAGTTTATGTGCTGTTATTACTATACTGTAATTGCATTGCATTATATACTGCAGACATAGACGACTGTGCCGGTGTGACGTGCCACAACGGAGGAACATGTGAAGACCGGGTCAATGGCTATCATTGCCGATGTACCGAGGATTACACGGGGACTTCATGCCAGATAGGTTCGTAGTATATTCTGACAATGACTGGCTCTTTAGTTCAGCTTACCTGTATACCTAAAAATAATTGCAAGATATGTATTTGTTATAAAAACAATTTAAAATGTTAATATCGTTTTATATAGATAAAGCTATATGACTAAAATAATAAAAATAATAAAATAATATATTTCTGTTAATATCTGTTTTCATCAGTTTTAACAGTTCATGGAGTTAATCACGATACCTGTTAACGCCATGCTAAACTATTGGCCATTTTATAAACTATAGAAAAATCAGTATATGAACCTAATAATTTTCACAATGCAGATTTTGTTCTCACTGGTGCAAAGGTACAATGGGCCTTATATTGCATGAAATTTGTCAAAATGTTTCTTCCCTCATATTTTCTAGATTGTATGACTTAAATGTCTTAAAAGACTGTTCTTAACTTAGTAAAACGAAGTTTGTAAAGATCCAAATATTCTATAGAGCTACTTCACCAATCCTAAAACAGAACTAACCAATGCAAAAAGGGACTCTCAATATAAGTAATACCTGGTCATGAATGTTGATAGTTAATCATATGAAAGACGATTACAGCATATATTGTTACGCCACCCCGGGTGAAGTTGTTTTATTGGTTGGACTCCAGTTTGATTTATATTAAGGAATATTAAATAACGACCAACGATGTACTAGTGTAACTAAATAATTGATTTATTTATTAATCTTTAAACAATTGGAAACCTAGTAATAAGTATATCAATTCATTAAGTTTCAGGATATTTCTTCACAAAATACAAATAAATAGACGTTGAGAAAATGCTACGCTCCAAGTAAAATCATGTGGCCACCATTTATAAATACACAATAAACAATACAGTATTTTATATAAATTCACCTTACGTTAACAACAGTAAGAGACTAAGTCATCTTATTTGTTTAAATCTTCGACCCTAATGTTAAACATAATATTCACTCCAATAACAACAAAAATGTATTAAATATGTGCAATGTGTATTTCCCACTTTTTAAAATAATTGAGCTCCTGAATTTACGTATCACCTATCCCTTGAATTAAAATAAAATAAGTATTCAACAAAAACAAATAAAATATGATCGAATAAAATGAACGTCTACAATATGCTGGAGTCCTCGACTTAGGAAACCTACAGCTATTCATGCTGATTACAGTGCACCATAAAATCTTGCGCCTGCACCATAAAATCTTGCGTCTGCACCAGAAAATCTTGTGCATGCACCAGAAAATCTTGTAGCAGTCACCAGAAAATCTTGTGCAGACTAGAATGCACAAGAAAATAGTGTGCAAAATATAACGCACAAAAAATCATGTTCAAAGGATATAGTGCGCTGTAAGAAGTATCCTTTAACAATGAATTAAACACATACCGACAAACACATGTTCATCCAAATAATCATGATTTCTGGTGCCTACACACCTCCTTTAGCAGAGAGATTTAAACAGACCGCAGAGTAAACTTAACTGCATCAAGAAAAATGGCTACCCTGTTAAGGTTGCTCGTCTGCATGGATCCCGGGGATATAGGATCCTTGGGCCCTACAATGTATTGCTTTTTTTATACAATTGCAAATTTTGAAAGACACGAGGATTTTTATTATGAAAATACCATACAATAGTTATTTTTTAGATTTTCGTATTTAGATTTACGTATCACCTATCCCTTGAATTTAAATAAAATAAGTATTCAACAAAAACAAATAAAATATGATCGAATAAAATGAACGTCTACAAAATGCTGGAGTCCTCGACTTAGGAAACTTACAGCTATTCATGCTGATTACAGTGCACCATAAAATCTTGCTTGCGCCTGCACCATAAAATCTTGCGTCTGCACCAGAAAATCTTGTGCATGCACCAGAAAATTGTGTAGCAGTCACCAGAAAATCTTGTGCAGAATAGAATGCACAAGAAATAGTGTGCAAAATATAACGCACAAAAATCATGTTCAAAGGATATAGTGCGCTGTAAGAAGTATCCTTTAACAATGAATTAAACACATACCGACAAACACATGTTCATCCAAATAATCATGATTTCTGGTGCCTACACACCTCCTTTAGCAGAGAGATTTAAACAGACCGCAGAGTAAACTTTACTGCATCAAGAAAAATGGCTACCCTGTTAAGGTTGCTCGTCTGCATGGATCCCGAGGATATAGGATCCTTGGGCCCTACAATATATCGCTTATTTTTATACAATTGCAAATTTTGAAAGACACGAGCATTTTTATTATGAAAATACCTTACAATAGTTCTTTTTTAGATTTTCCTTAATTTGGTATTGTAACAATTGGTAATTTGGAAACATTAACGGCTATAAACCAGAATTTGTTAACAATATTTACAATTGTTGTGTATTTGTTGGGAAAAAATGTATGAAAAGATAAATTCCACTTTGTTATATTTAACTTTATTTTTATGACTACTTGAAACAATGCCAGTATAACGTTTATGTATTTATCAACGTTTTCTCTATTTATTTATTTTTAAATTGTGTTCGACTTTGAGTTTTAACAAAAACAGTTATCATAAGAAATAAGTTAAAACATCGCTTACAATATTTTGTTATTATCACGGACGAATGTGTTTAAAAAAGTGGCTTAAATATGTCGGATGAAGCCACTGCACATTTTTTCGTGCTTCTTTACGTTTTTGTATTTTCGTTACATTCAAAATGTAATTGAGCATATTATTCGGGCATTGACGCGTATAAGAAACATCGAAGATGTTTTTTTTAATGTAAAAAAGTAAGACATCTTGATTTGTTGATCTAATAGAATGTTTAAGTTACCGTCAGATATTTGTCTTTTTTTCTTCCCTAAAATCCTTTCCTACTTCGGTCGCCGTTTAGACGATTGAAAAACTGTCCCTGATTATGAGATCTTAAAAGATTCCTCTTTACCAAAACGTATTGTTAATGAACTATACAATGAATAAGTTATTAGATATACATTTCTTGCTATGATAACAGTCCGCATTGTTGAATGAGATTTGGCATAATGAATTGGTGTTCATTCTTTATCCGTCCCAGATGAAAACAATGATAATTCACTCGATCTTTGTAATTCATTTTGTTTTTAAATGTTTCTCCTATAATTACGAGCTCGTAACTGTAATTATTCGGTAACAGAATTGTCTCTTCTCGTACATTTTTGTTAACAGTCTACTAATTCTACAATCGATCTTAAAAGTTTGTACTTTTTTAAAAAAACCCTACATTTTCAGCCTAAGGGTGTGATGTGTTAAGAAAACGCATCCATAACTATGATATTACATCTAAAATGTCGTTATACGTATTTTCTCATTTTATAGTTATTGTATGATTATTTTGTGTACAATGCATAATTAAACCACAAGGTTATGTCAAGTCGCCAGCTCTAGCGATATATGGCGTGTTTGACTTAGATAACTTTTACTGAGGTTATTAGATCATCATATATCTAAAGCAAAATAACCGAACCTGGTAGCGCAATCAGTAGGGCGTCGCCTCTAGGTACATGAGGCCCGGGGTTCGATTCCGGGCCGAGATGCACCCAAGTTGATAAAATTGTAGTCGTATCCATTAATAAGGCTTAAGCAAAATATAAGGGTAGTCCCACGCCCGGTGTCAGGAAAATGTCTGGGTGTGACATCATGCCAGGTGTTCACGGCATGCTATACACAGTGAAGGCAGCGCTATATCTGCTTTACGTGGACACAGTCTCCAAATAACTGATATATATATATATATATATATATATATATATATATATATATATATATATATATATATATATATATATATATATATATATATGTATATATATATATATATATATATATATATATATATATATATATATATATATATATATATATATATATATATATATGCGTGCGTGTGTATGAAATAAAGTAGTTTTGTTTCGACATTGACCTTTCCACTTTATGTAATAAAAATAACTGTTCCATCCTCCTCTGGCATATATAATAAAAATAACTGTTCCATCCTCCTCTGGCAGCGTGCCTCCACATTCCCATTTCCCACTGTACTCCTGGCCACCAACGGTGTGAGGGCACGGCGGACAACGTGATGTGTACACATTGTGAGGATCCCACTTACCTCAGGGACGGCAGATGTCACGGTAAGTGGGTTGTAGTCTCACGCATCTCCGATCAAGAATCGGAGTGAAAAAAAAATCCAAATGTCTTGACTTGTTATGTGACATAAATGCTTAGATTAATGCCTGATGAATATTCATTTATGATTTAAGCTTGATATCTCCATCAAAGTGCACTTGTAACAGCTAGAATATGGCCAAAAGTGTAACTTTTGTGTAAAAATCTGGATAACGTAAGCCAATAGGAGCTAAGGCATAATCAACTGATGAGGAAAATATAATTGGTTAATCTACCCTTTTCTCTTATTGAGGTCGGACACCGCTACATAGCTACATCGACACCGTTACATCGACACCGGTACATCGCATCATTTGAAAATTACTTGATTTTATTTTGATTCTCTTGGACTGGCGTTTAACTGACGTTTGGTCAGTTGATCAACTATACAAGAAAAACCATTGATGCGATTTTTTGTTCGAACTAAATTCGAACTAAATGTGTACGTGTCTTAACCTTAAGTTAAAACTCAAGGAGTTTAGATTGTTAATGTTTTTGTATCTTAGTCTGAGAACACGAGTAGAGTTTGTATATTCAGCATGTTACAATGTGCTCAAAGTGAAACTTTGCTAATCACAGTGAATAATGACATAATAAAAGACTTTTTCTAATTGTGTACTTGTATTTAATAAGATGTCATACTTCAGAATTTGTGCGTTGCTTTACTTCCTGGCTTATTTAGCTGTACTGTACGTTTATATAACCTCTATATCTTCATCAAAACACAGAAACTGGCTCGATATTCTTGTATTATTAAAATAAATATAAAGTGCTCTGTGTGTGTGTGTGTGCGCGCGCGTGCATCATTAAATGTGCGAAGTTTTAGCTGAACATCTTAAAACCATTGGCTGTAACAATGTACATATATGTGCAGTAGATTTTGTATCTTTTTATTAATGTGTAAATGATTATTAATATAATGTAATATACATTTTATCTTGTTTCAAGTTTAGTGCTCAGTGTACCATCAGTTGTAAAATATAGGAAGAAAACTGTGCAAGCATTCTGGAGCTCAAAACGAAATCTTTGCTGTTTTGGCCAATGAATTACCGAGTGAGCGCGCGAATCCGTTAGCACATTCATTCACCCACTCTCACTTAGCCACTTACAATTTGCGAGTTGCCATTTACATTAATGATCAATTATATTCGCCGCGCATGAGCTGTTCTATAAATTAGCGAAGTGCGGCGTTTTCATGCATTGAATTTCGTTTATTATTCAACATATTAATATTTTAGAGGAGGTGTTTATGTGCAGCTGACGACTTATCTGCTTTCCAATTTCCAATGCGTTATACATTTAATTTATTGCGAAATTATTTTGACCATTGTTTGATAAATTTAAAAGCTAGCAAGGCTACATTGCAAACGTCAGAAAACTTAGCCGCCATAGAATGGAGGACACGCATAGCTGAGTGGCTACTTACAGAATTTTAACTCCTTAGCTCTCAGTGCGTGGATTTCAGTTCCGGTCGGGGCAAGAACTTTCATGCGGGAAGATCTTAATGCTGACTTGCAGTACGTTGGTAGTTTTATCCAGACTTTGTCTGTGGCTTCCCTCCACCATCTAGCTGAATGTCCTTTATATGACCACATATTGGAGCGATATGAGATATGAAACAAAGAAAAAAGCTCTTTTTATGGATTAGTTGTCATGGTTTTGCTAAGGCTAAAAGCGGGGAAATGTGGACTGACAATTAAGCATGACATACTGATATAGAAACATTTTGATAAGGGAATTCCGGATTGGCTCTAGTAGCATAAATCTTTAAACATGAAACATTAAGGCTACAATACCATTGGTGGAGATGTTGTTTTACCTTATTCTTGTAAGTTTGAAATGGTCTACGGTTTAAAATTTATACTGAAAATTAAAACATTGCCAAGATAAAGGAGGTGGAAATATGGTAAAGAAGAAACATAATACGAAAAAAAAAAAAAACACCACAAAAACAACAAAAACAATTGCTTGGTTACCAGTACCGACAACTCAGGCATTTAAAATATTGCAATAAACTGTTTTTTGTTGTTGTTTTTTGTCGTAATACCACTTAAATTATATAAACATACATGGCATATATCTATTTTCCTGTGTGCGTATTTTACGATATAATAGGATTATAAGATCAAAACAGTTTAAAATAGGTAAAAACAATTGCGGTGGTTCTTTTTCCAAATATGTCATAATCAGCACCGCCATTGACAATATACAGTATAGTAAAATTTAGTATTACAGCACAAGAAAAGGAAATTTAATATGGGTTGAAGTATGGAACATTAAATCCAACATAAACAAGATAATTTGCTAAAAGATAATTGGCTTTTGGCTCATGACTATGTTATCACAAATGTGTATAACGTTTTGAAATCAAACCAGCTTATACAGATTATCGTTATTCAAGTTCATTGTAATTTCCATATCTTGATACATTTTAAGGGGGTGGGGCATGGCCAAATTGGTAGAATCTACGCCAATAACTTTACTGCTGTAATGTAGGCCCTCCACAGCATGGGTTCAAGTATTGTTACGGGTAAAACTATTTAATTTAAGAAGATGATTCGGCCGCTCTCACAGGTCTATCAAGAAACAGTTGATATACCAAGACATTTGTTTGGACACACAATGAGGGACTGGGGTGTAATATCAAGAATCGTGATAAGTCGGTTATTATATTAAGTTTGTTGTAAAAACTTCTGAAGAGCTTATATTGACTTGTATTATATTAAGTTAGTTGTGAAAACTTCTGAAGAGCTTATATTGACTTGTATTATATTCAGTTAGTTGTGAAAACTTTTGAAGAGCTTATATTGACTTAGATTAAAACGTACAAATAAATTAATGAACAATATAACTCCTGATCAAACACATGGTGACTATGTCGAAAAATATAGCTCAGGAATTTTGACTAGTTTTTTTTATCTTATTTATGTATCTATTTATTTATTTATTTGACGTAGCTGTACATGTTTGTACACGATATTCCGTTCACAAACTATCATTAAACTATCTGAGAAATTCTGATTTGAATAAAAAAAATGCAAGACTTGTTCCATACCAAATAAGAGGAGATGCTGAAAATAACTATATCGATTTAACAATTTATAATATTTTTCAGGGTGCAAATACGGGTACTAGTTGATCGCAGTAAAATATACAGATTTCCCCTACAAGGGTAATATTTTAGTGCACTTAATCGTCTTATGTTTTTATTCTTTTGAGACAAGCTGCGCATTCAACGAACAGAGAGTTGTTTTTATAAAGCAAGTCCTAAAATTACATTTAAGCATTCTTTATGCTTTCGGCTTTATCTTTTTCTGCAATGCATTTCCACAACACGTTATTATAAGTACATAAAGGAAATTAAAAAAAATAAAGTTGATTAATTTATATTTTCTATTTTACAACTTGTTGGTTAACGTTTAACAGTTTTACATTAAGAATATAAATGACAAAGTCCTATGAACATTGCAACATATACAAAAAAAATTGAAAAGGCAAAGGACAAAGATATTTACATGCAAGCCAAATGTTAAGTAAGAACAAATCTGTGATGAGTCATTTAACGAAAAGAGCAAACCTGACTGTTAACGCCTTGGAACGTTCAGTTGGCAAAATGTACTGACTGGATGCTTTACAAAGCTATAACCTCGCACTTCCTGTTGGGTTTCTCATATGCAAGCTATGAAAGAAAACCGAACTATTTGAATAAATGTCCAAGCACTAACGTTTTGTTTGATAAGTTATGACGAAAGTAGTGACTTCATTGAAAAAAATGACCACATAGTGTTTAGAAATGTGCTGCATATTATTTTGATTAGAAGAACAACAAGAATTGTTGATAGTAAATTTTTATACCCCCACCACAGGGGGGGAGGGAGCTATAGTGGATTCGCTTTGTCGCGTCCGTCCGTTGGTCGGTCCGTCCGTCACCATTATCGTGTCCGCTCTATAAATCCTATACTAATGGAAGAATTTTCAATTGAAGGATTTTCTTCAAACTTGGCAGAAATGTTCACCTCAACAATGGGATGTGCAGAACCCATGTTGCCCATGTGTCAAGTCAAGCTTACAAATGAAGGTCAAATATCATTAAACAATCAAAAATTAGACATTATGTCGTGTCCGCTCTGTAAGTCCTACACTAATTGAAAGATTTTCTTTAATCTTGGCTCAAATGTTCACCTCAACAAGGGGATGTGCAGAACCCATGTTTCTCTTTTGCCGGCTTAAGGTCAAGGTCACACTTGAAGGTCAAAAATTGACTTAGAAAATATTCTAAAATTTTAACATGTATTTGAATATTTCTGAAACTAGAAAAAGTATTTGCTTGAAACTTAAAATATATATGAAGTGTCACAATTAGGATATGCAGGTCAAGTTTCATAACTCTGTATTGCATTTTGACAAAGTTATGCCCCTTTTAAGTCTTCAACTTTACATACAATCAAGTATTAGACAATATGTCGTGTCCGCTCTATAAATCCTATACTAATGTAAGAATTTTTTTCAAACTTTACTCAAATGTTCAACTCAACAAGGTTATGTCCAGAACCCATGTTACCTTTGTGCCGGCTTAAGGTCAAGGTCACACTTGAAGGTCAAATTTGACTTAGAAAATGTTCTTAAATTTTAACATGTACTTGAATATTTCTAAAATTAGCACAGGTATTTGCTTGAAACTTAAAAGATATATGACGTATCACAAGTAAGATATGCAGGTCAAGATTCATAACTCTGTATTGCATTTTGACAAAGTTATGCCCCTTTTTAAGTCTTTTAATTTACTTACAATCAATACTAGACAATATGTCGTGTCTGTCCTATTAATTCTATACTAATGTAAGGATTTTCTTCAAACTTAACTCAAATGTTCACCCCAACTGGGCAATGTGCAGAACCTATCTTACCCTTGTACCAGCTTTATCAAGGACATTGGTGGGAGTATGAATCGCATTCAGCGATAGTCATTTTAATGATCAGAGAAGAGTAAATGGTTGGAGCATCCTGTTTACGTGGAGATGGATTTGAGGAACCAAAGTCCAATGTCCATGAAAGGAAAGACACGTAACAATCCGTTTAGGATTAATTAAATGGCAACATAGATTTTGCACTGGGAGATTTTTTCTGCGGCCGTCACACTGCACAAGTAACATTGTTGTGATCACGAATAAGACTATATATGTCCTATGAGCATTATAACATGTGCAAACATTTGAAAAGGCACAACAGGACAAAGGTATTACAAGACTGAAAAATATTTGCTTTATCCTTTATTTGTGGATAGTTTATTATATATATGTACCATATGTATATCATGTTTAGCAATTGTACTAACTATGAAATGTTTGAATTAGACAAAATACAGACTGAAGCAGCCAGGATTTTAATAGGGGCTACAAAATGTGTATCTTTGATCAATTTAGATTAAGAAAGCGGATGGGAATCGTTACACACACGGAGAGCAAACCACAAACTTGTATTATTTTATAAAATGGTCCGTGGTCTTACACCTACATATTTGCAAGAACATATTCCTCAAATTGTAGGATTTATATCTAACTATAATTTACGGAATGCAAAAGATTTCAGAATTGTAGGATTTATATCTAACTATAATTTACGGAAAGCAAAAGATTTCAGAAGCATACCTACCAACTCAAGTTCGTTTACCAATTCTTTTTAACCCTCGGTAATAAGAGATTGGAATAGTCTGATGATGGAAAAAAGAAACTGTAGCACTCTTAGTTGTTTCAAAAGATTAATAAATGTTTATTATTATCATGGTGGTAGACAATTTCAAATCAATCATTTATGTAAAAGTTTATTCTAAAGGAAAGTATATGCCCTTAGTTAAGTATTTTACTTTGATCTGTTTATACCATTCGTATTATTTAACTTGAATGATTAATTATACTCAAGGTCTTTCAAAAGAGTGTTTGTAAACTGACATGTCTAAACGGTTTTATTTTTGTAAACATGTTTAAAACATTGTGTAAAGACATATTCCATGTAGGCCTTACACAAGAGTTCGAATCAATCATGTAAATGTTTTTAACTTGTTGCATTGTGTTATACCATTTGTTATTGTTCAATTTATAGATCGTTATTATTATGACCATTATCAACCTTCCATCTTCCATTATACAAGGATACACATTGGTAGAAAGACATTTTGTTGTTGAACTTTTAAATCCCAACTAGTCCGGTAACATGTGGTTCACTTGAAAATATCGAACATTACTTTCTAACTTGTCCGCTTTATTCTCACACGACAGGCATATATATTTTAACAAACTTTTTTTTTGTGCCAGGTATCTCTCTTGACATTCTGATAAGTGGCGGTGATAACTTGTCAGCGGCTACTAGTTATTATTATAATTATTATTATTATTTTTATTATTATTATTATTATTATTATTATTATTATTATTATTATTATAATTATTATTATTATACAAACTATTGTTGATGCAGTTCATAGCTTTATTAAATCTACCAAACGTTTTAACATGGGTTGAGTGGTGTTACTCAGCTAAGTTATACCTATGCCCCACGGCAGTTATACCTATGCCCCATGGTAGTTATACCTATGCCCCATGGCAGTTATACCTATGCCCCGCGCCACGGTAGTTATACCTATGCCCCACGGTAGTTATACCTATGCCCCACGGTAGTTATACCTATGCCCCACGGTAGTTATACCTATGCCCCACGGCAGTTATACCTATGCCCCACGGTAGTTATACCTATGCCCCACGGTAGTTATACCTATGCCCCACGGCAGTTATACCTATGCCCCACGAAACTCATTTCCCATTCGGAAAGAGCAGCCATAGTATCTTATTTGTTCTTTTCAGAACTAAAAATTGAACTGTAGATGTTCGGTTTACTTTTATTGCCCCTTTTAGTATCCTGTCATACTTTGTCTTATTTTCTGATTATGTTAGTTTGATACGTAAATACTTGTATTGTTAGCTAATAGCTATATCATTGTATAACTATTTCTTACAGCGAAAGGAACATGATAAGAATATAATTCTTTCGTTCCTATCCATTTTATTGTATAACTTGTATTGTATAATTGTATATGTTTTGCTGTTGCAAATATTATGTTTAGACCAACACGTAAGTATAAGCTGGCTGAACTCCAATCAATATATGGTACTAGATTGAGGTGTTCAGCCAGCGGTCATTTTGCTCTCCTAAAACAAAGAGGCTTCTGTGTACCTTAGCGGCAATTAATTGACGCCGCTGATTTCTTTTTTCGGCCGGAGGCAATGCGGCCATTTTGTCTCTTTTTCTATCACTTTCATGTTTTGCTATTTTCCTTAACACATACTTTTTTCATGATTTTATTTATTTAAATTTGTTTATTTTTATCACGTGACTTTAAGTCTTACTCAGAACTAAGTTAGAAATCCGCGGAATTACGAAAGCCCGCTTGATTAAAATGTAAACAAAACATACTTTTTTATCTACCTTTATGAGAGAAAGATAAAAATCGACACATTTGATGGTCGATTGAAAGCAAAGCTGAACAGATGTGGCTTTTCTATGGATATTACGGTGATTTGATTACAGGAATAAAGCATATTTCTCCAGATAAATAACATTTTGGGGGAGCTTGTATGACTTTAATGTATCAAATTTAATAAAACGACCGAAACATGTTTTAATTTGTTTTAGGTTGATATATTTGAGCTTAATTTATTGCCTTTTTCTGAGGTTAAAGCAATAACCTATAAAATAAACCTATTTACTTGCTGTCTCAGTTTGTTCAGATACGGTTCCGGACTGCATTCACCACCACTGCACCTTCAGTACCAACACTGTGTGCTTGGAATGTTCCCATAGGTTCGCTCTTACTGACAATGGTACCAACTGTCTAGGTATGTCCAGTATGTACCAGCCTTCAACAACAACATTGTATGAAAGCATGCTTTTGAAATGTTTACACTCTTAATTAAAGTAGGAAGAAACTATTTGTGATAAATTTTATTTTATTTAACCTATTTAAAACGTTGTCCAGAAATCTCTTTCTTGACCATGTTGCTAATTTTACAGAACCTCGCAATTTTAAATATTTCGGGAATAAAAAACTAGTAAGTTATTGATCATGCACGCTATCTGTCATATGCTAGGCAAATCTGGGCCGTGTTTGCATGTGAATGGCATCACTTACATTTGGACTTCGAACGTCGATGTAAGGCTTGTGCAGCAAAGCTTATATCTTACAGATGACTTCGCATGGTTTCACTTTGAGGAGCATAACGGCGCTCAAAATAGGCATGTTTGCTGTGTAATATAATATAATTTTAGACTATGATTCAACAAAAGTAGAGTTTTTTATATGTACTAAGGTAGAAGTCGTTTATTTTGTCGCACTTAAACACTAGTCAAGAATATATTGACACGGTGCAGGATATTGAGATACTGAACCGAGAAATATCGGAAAAGAGAGAAACCTACCGCAACATTCTTATTGTGCCGTTTCAGTCGTGCCGACTCCAAGCTCTATGACATGCGACTACCAGGATCACAATCGCTGCTACGTGTTCTTCAGAGAGACAGTCACGTGGAGTCAGGCCAGGGTAGGTCTAAGCCTGTCTTTGTTGGTCTTTTTCTGTCATCACAGTGTTAATTCGTACCTGTAATAGTTCGTATTAATGCTAGTTATTACTGGTCATTAAAAGCAGACATATTTAGAACATATAAACTGTATCACTCTGTTATCCATAGCACACCATTTTCAGTCGGAAACACATTCAACAAGATATATATCTGTAAAGTCCTATTTGTTCCATTTTACATTAGCACCGAGTGACCGATGTCACATGAGTGTCCGGAAATTCAAATAGATGGAAAAAGCTCAACTACAGTACAATATGCGCGGGAATTAGCTTGTGTACCAATCGCGAACCATCATGTATGAAGTGCAAACAGCTTAAATCGTAACAAAACTTGAATCAGTTATAAATATAAGGGTCGCCATCCTCGACGACGCACTGTAGCTGTTCTTTGCATTTGCATTGTCCGTTTTCAATGATATTGCAAAAACAAATCGGCTCTTGATGGGATTTTAAGTGTTATTACTTTGATGCATGTATTGTGTGGCATATAACAAAAGTGGTTAAACTGCAGAGAGGAGTGTACCACAATAATATTTTCATTCACCTATTCTTATAAGCCCAACCAATAAACTTACATATTATCAGAAGCATGAAAATATACATGTAAATGCCTCTCCCCTTTTTAAAAAAGATCTAATTCACAAACTATAAAACTGACAATCGTAAATGACATTTCCGTGCATATTGTACTGATTTTTTAACATTTTAAAACATTTAAAGTACATTTATGTACTATTTAAACCGTTGGTCGAAAACGCTTATAGATATACCTCCCTTTCTCGAAAAAGAAATACAACAAAATTTTCTTCATTAGAAGACACGGTTAAATAAGAGAAAAATAAGTGACCTTTCCAACCCGAGAACCTGTAGATGTGAAATGCTGTATCAACTAAGTCCAGTGGGCAGCTTACGCGTAATCTCCTTATTCCGCCTGGTAACACAGAGCCTCGAATAATTAAAAGTATAATTGTAATTCTTGAAAGTTGATCCTATTAGTATTTTAGACAAGCAATCTATATCCAAAAAGCATTTGTTCCTTTATGACATACCATCTTTTGGGGGGTTTCTAGCGATGTCCGGCTATTATTTGTAAAGAAACACCGCAGTTAACTGTCTCTGTAGAATCTCTGCATACCATTAGTCAGCTGAAATGTTTACAATTATGTTTACATTCCAAATGGCACTTTAATTCATACAGCAAGGTGGACATCGAGTCCTAGGGATTACACGTCAGCAACTCACTAAGTCTACAAATCACATTATTTAAAGTGAAAGACGAGCAAGCTTAAAGAACAGATGTAATCTTAATTATAAACAGTTACAGTTTTACCCACTTTTACATTTTAATGTAACATTTTCATCTGGCTTTTGCCAGGTGTAAAAGAACAATAGTCATTTGTATTGCCTGTATACAGTTACAAATCATGAAACTTAACATCTTAATTGAATTAACCTAGATAGTCAATCACTCCATACCCGTACTTAGTCCAACAGAATTTAAGCTATTTTAAATAGTAGTTAGAAAACAAAAATATAATAATAGTAAGACTTTTTTGCAGCACACATTTTTTTAATTAACACATGTCTTTTCAAATGCTGAAAATCTTTTATTTGTTAAATGAAAATGAATGTTAATTAAATTTCATATATTTTTGTTGATATTTTGTACTTGTCTTATATGGCAGCTGGATGTAATAAAACTATCATTTTCAAGGTATAATATGAAACAAGATTGTTAAAGCACGTCAATTTATTACTTATAAACTAAATCTAATTTAAAAAGAACAAAATTGGGCTTTCTGAAACTTTTATTCTAAATAATGTGACTGACCCTTTTCATTTAGCTAGAAACATGTCTGTAAAGCGATTTTTTCATTAAAAAAACAAGGACGCTGCTGGTTTCTTTTCAGTTAGCCAGTTATATTCATGCCAAAGTTCATCTATCAAACAATCTGGAAAAGCAAACTTACCAACTGAATTTTACAATTCCAATCCAACTTTTACCAGATCCTTTCTCCGATCTGTGAAAAACGTATGAGACAACACTGCTCAAAACCAATACAGTGATAAACTAAATCCCATCCAAGGTTTTGAGACATACGTATCCCATTCAAATAAATGATTAAAATCTTGGATTATATTTTAAGTGTTCCATTTCCTTTCTCTTCTTATTTTTTCATTAAATTATTTTGAGGAATAAAATACCTAAATTACTTTTAATAGAAATGGTCGAGGTGTTCCGAGTGGATGTAAATTAGTAGGCTCTAAACGTTTACATGGTGAGCGAAATACTCCATTCATTCAAGTTCAAGTGTTAAAATCAATTTTTATACTAAGTAAATCACATTTTTTGGTCTTCATTTTTCAATGCAAATACATGTATAGGTTTTTGTAAGATACATCGATGTACTGCCTCTCCGCAGGATGTATGCAGCACCAGACATGGGCGGCTGTTCGTGCCAGAAAACCAAAAGGTTGTGAACTTTATTGAGAATTACCTGGAAGCAATGAGAGGTAAATAACGAGTCATATCTATCATCAAAGACAGGTAAATCACGAGTTGTGTCTATCATAAATGACAGGAAAATCACGAAGTCATTTCTATCATAAATGATAGATAAATCAAGAAGTCATGTTTATCATAAATAATAGATAAATCAAGAAGTCATGTCTGTCATAAATGAGAGGTAAATCACGAGTCACCGGACCTGGTAGCGCAATCGGTAGAGTGTCGGCTCCAGGAACGGGAGGCCCCGGGTTCGATCCCGGGCCGCGACATACCAAAGTCGTTAAAATGGTAGTGGTATAGCTCCCTTGCTAACGCTCAAGCAAATATAAGGGTAGTTCCACGTCTGCTTGGCTCGGTGTCAGGATCATGTGGCTGGGTGTGATATCATGCCAGGTGTTCACGGCATGCTATACACAGTGAAGGCAGCACTATATCTGCTTCAAGTGGACACTGTCTCCAGAAAACTGAAATACTGTTGGTGGGACGATAAACTCAATAAACAAACAAACAAACAAATCATGAGTCATGTCTTTCATCAATGAGAAGAAATGAATGAAGAGTCATATCTATAATAACTGGGGGGGGGGTTAAATAATGAGTCATGTCTGTCATCAGTGAAAGGTAAATCACGAGTCATGTCTATCATCATTGAGAGGAAAACCACGAGTCATGTCTTTCATCAGTGATAGGAAAATTCAGAGTCATGTCTATCATCAATAGGAGGAAAATCCAGAGTCATGTCTATCATCAATGATAGGAAAATCCAGAGTCATGTCTACCATCAATGATAGGAAAATCCAGAGTCATATCTATTATCAATAGGAGGAAAATCCAGAGTCATGTCCATCATCAATGATAGGAAAATCAAGAGTCATGTCTACCATCAATGAGAGGAAAATCCAGAGTCATGTCTATCATCAATGATAGGAAAATCAAGAGTCATGTCTACCATCAATGATAGGAAAATCAAGAGTCATGTCTATCATCAATGATAGGAAAATCAAGAGTCATGTCTACCATCAATAGGAGGAAAATCCAGAGTCATGTCTATCACCAATGACAGCATCGTCGGCAACCACAGTATTTTCTTCCGTTACACTCCATACATACCGTGGGAAATTTGACTAGCAAAATCTCGTTTTCATGAATATGCATGAGGCAGGGGAGACAAATCTTCTTCCAATGAAATCGCATGTTACAATAAAATACTCTTCAATCTCAATGACGTCATACTGGGATTTTCTTACTGAAAATAGAAACCAACGCACATGTTTACTCATGGATGTCGCCATTTTGAATGGTAAACCGAACCTTAGACATAAAACGTAATTTCATTGGCTAGTTATCCGTGGTGGTTTCCTTATGGCACCAATGAAACTGCCTCATTAATTATTCATGACTACGAGATTTTCATAGCCAATTGTCCCACGGGTACATAACGCAGCATAGCGGAGTAATGTAACGGGGGATAACCGACGATGCAATGACAGGAAAATCCAGAGTAATGTCTATCATCAATGATAGGAAAATCCAGAGTCATATCTATTATCAATAGGAGGAAAATCCAGAGTCATGTCCCTCATCAATGATAGAAAAATCCAGAGTCATGTCCATCATCAATGATAGGAAAATCCAGAGTCATATCTATTATCAATAGGAGGAAAATCCAGAGTCATTTCCATCATCAATGATAGGAAAATCCAGAGTCATGTCCATCATCAATGAGAGGAAAATCAAGGATCATATCTATTATCAATAGGAGGAAAATCCAGAGTCATGTCCATCATCAATGAGAGGAAAATCAAGGATCATATCTATTATCAATAGGAGGAAAATCCAGAGTCATGTCTATCATCAATGAGAGGAAAATCCAGAGTAATGTCTATTATCAATGAGAGGAAAATCCAGAGTCATGTCCATCATCAATGAGAGGAAAATCCAGAGTCATGTCCATCATCAATGAGAGGAAAATCAAGGATCATGTCTATCATCAATGCTGTGATTCCGATATTCCCGGGTCACGCTAAATTAAGTAACGAAGTCAGTTAACAACAAATATGACCGTAAATGCATTCTTAAATCATTTACAGTTTACCCCAAATCTTAATGCGATCTACGCCTTTAACATGATTTACAAATGCGAATGTTTCATTAACAGTTCGCTTCCCTAATATGGTATTTTGGATCGGTGGTTACCGAACTGTTACAAACACGGAGACCCAGTGGGTAGAGGGAGTTACAACACACGTTAATAGGTGAGTAGCTGCAGATACGTTCTGGTTTATTTTCTTTGTATATTACGTTACTGACGTAACATAGTACAGATGAGATTTTTTGACATACAATAGTCAATACAAGCATAAGACATATTTTACTGGTAAAAGACATGGAGACCACAAAGTGTCACTACTTTTAATTTTTGCAATATTGTTATTTTAACACATGCGTTTACTTGTTATTTATGCATATGCATGTATTTAAAAAAAACCTGTGTGCATCTAGATCTTCATCATTTGCTTACAATTTTTAACTGGTTTTCTTTTTACATTTTCTCAAAAAACGTATTCTTTACTCGTGATCTTTGTTTTTAAAAGAATGTCCCGACTACAAAAAAAAATCAGCTATGTCTATGCAATGCAGAGCTTTGTCATGGATGCTCCCGTCTCGTATGCGGAATTAACATTCACTGTGACTTTGCACACAGAGAGATTTGAGAGAGAGACATAGAGAGAATATTCCACAAAATGGCATGCAAGTTTTAATAACTAATAAAATGTGTGTTATTTTTGTTACTTTATAGTTGAAGTTTCATGAATAGGGATGAAATTACAATTCCATTGAATCCGGTTTTACAGGAGGCATCCTAATTCTGTGCCAGATATGACTCTTTATAATTAACTAATCTAATTATGACAAACATTAAATTTCTTAATCTCAATCAACGTCAGTAAGTCACCATTTTAACAAACTCCACTAATTTCTGTTAATAAAAATCGCAATCTGCCTGAACAGCAAACCAGGCCATAAAACATTAGAATACTACAGAAAAGCATCAAACAAATAAAGATCAGATTCATAATCTAAAAGACGTCATTTGGTTAGAGGCAATCAATATGGTGCATTACTGGTTAGAAGCAATGAATCTCGTACATACACTAGTCAAAATTTCCAAGTGCACACTTTTGTATTTTACGGAATACCTGATAAAAACTGACAATGAAATACTTGAAAATTATGGAAAATATTTTTGAAATATGTCCCAGGTAGTTCAGGTAGGTACTCGAGTAAAATAAGACAATACTCTTTTAAGAAAAGATCAATTTATTTCATAGGTGTTTAAAACAAAATTCACACTTCTAATAACGGGTGTGTCCTTCTCTGGCACGAATGACAGCTTGGCAACGCTGGCGCATCGATATGATGTAATTGCGTAGAAATCGCTGAGGCAGGTTGTTCCAAGTGTGGACGAGGTCCTGTCGTAGTTGAAAAACATTCTGATGTTGGCGTATTTGTCACATCCCACACGTGCTCTATCGGGTTCAGGTCAGGACTGCACGGAGGCCAGTTAATTGTCCTAATGTTATTGTCACGAAGAACATCTCTTGTTGATCTACCTACGTGACACGGTGCGTTATCCTGGGCAAGAACCATACCTGTTATAATGGATATGAGGAATAAGCACTGGCCTTAACACTTCATCCTGGTACCGCCGCGCGTTAAGGTTTCCGTCGATGACGACAAGGTGTGCAGTGTGCAGTGATATCCCGCCCCAGACCATAACCGATCCTCCACCAAATCTGTCCCGTTCATGAATACATCAGTCGGCAAATAGCTCTCCACGTCTTCTGTAAACACGTGCTCTGGTGTCATTTCCGGATCTGTTGAACTTAGACGCGTCTGTAAACAGGACTGGGGCCCAGTCCGCGCGCGTAAACCGAGCGTGACGACGAGCCCACTGCATACGGAGTTGTTTATGCCTCTCAGACAGCGGAATTCCGTGAAAAGACCTCCTAGCTCGCAAACCAAACGCGCGGAGTCTGTTTCTAACTGTCTGATCACTAATGGGTCTCTGATTCCGTCCGACTGTTCAACGAGCTGTACTGCGAGCATTTAATGTCCTGTCTCTGAGATGCGTTAGGTACATCTGTCTGTCTTGGCGTGCAGTCGTAACTCTTGGTTTTGGTCGCCTGCGAATATCATCCACGCTTCCAGTGTTGTTGAACTTGGCGAAAAGCTTACGAATGGTTGTCGGACTTCTGTTGAATGCTCTGAAACCTGAAATGTTAACAACAGTTTATTAATTCATCACCAGCTACTGCCGACATTATTATCGAACCAACTGTCGGAGTTTGTTTTGAAAACTCATTGATTAATTTTATTATCTGAAACAGAATTTGATACAACGTGTTTTGTTTTCGTGCATAAAATACGTTTGTGTGTTTGTAGATAATTTGTGGCATTTTGTAACAATTACTTGATAAGTTGCGCATTAATTCGGACGACTTGTGTCCAAAATTTATAGAACTTCATATCATATCATTTCATATCATTTAAATTCAGAACTTTAAAAATGTGTTTTGTTAATTTTACAAGGTTTCACATCCAAGAATACGAAATCTTTAATAAATTAAACAAGACGGTAAAAATGGACTCGCTGTTGATTTTGTTTTTTGCATTTTATAGACGTCAGTGACGGCTTTTGGCAATACAATACAGAGCTTTATTTCAGATAAGTTTGCATTTTTTCACAAACATATCAACTCCAGAAGATGTACTTATAGGAAAAATTGATACTAGAAATTGATTAGTTTATTTTAACTAACCCGTCTGATTGACGTCCCAGCAAACATCATTACGACGGCTAGAGCGCGTTCTTGAAGCGTCATCTTAGCCATATTTTCAATTTGTTTTCTGCTTTTCATATGTTTTTACCGCTATTCTATCGACTGCATGGCAAATTACCACGTGGATAATCGACGCAAAAGCGTCCTCGGGAAAAATCGTGACTTTTGAGGCCAGTGTGACGCTTCAGTAAATAATCGATAGATCGGTGCGTTTGTACCTAAATACCCAACACATTCATGCTTACGGGTGTGTTTCACCTAATTAAGTTGTATAGCTGTCTTCTGCTGCAAAACAATGTGAAGACAAAAGTGTGCACTTAGAAATTTTGACGAGTGTATGTGCTTCTGATAGACAATATCTGGATAGAGACGATCAGTCATGTGCATATCTGACCCTGATAGAACAGAACAGAATAGAACAGAAGTTTATTTATTCAACTTTAACGTATAACAGTTTATCGTTGATCATAAACATAAAATATAAACATGCACATATCACGGCAATGCAAGAGTGGTTAATCAATAATCTTATTACAATAAAAATAGCTAAACATTGTTATAGAGTGGTAGTGGTTGGTTATCTAAACGGTTTTTTCTGGCAATAAATGACTTTACAATGCAAAACAAGCTCATACAGCAGTAAAGTTCTTCATTCAGGTCTTTGATGATAAAATCTCGGTAAATAAGTGTTACGTTCGTGTTCTTAAGCAGGACATATGGCAATAAAATGGAATTCATGCTCTATATCATTTTTGCACATATAATACAGTTTCTTTTATTTCTATGTAAGGCGTCTGTTTCTTTGTTTAATTGAAGTGACGAAAGTCTCAGCCTTGTTATAATCTTTCTCATCTTATAGCATTTAATCTTAATCAAGTATTGTGAAATCTCAAAGCATAGTTTGAATTCTATATACAAACCTAATAAACTTTTGGTTTCTATATCAATGTACCAGTTACCAACATAAACATCTAACAATCTATTCTTTAGCATAGAAATAGCACATTGATATTGGCTGATTCCGGATATAACCAAATGTGAGAAACCTGATGTTTTGTAATAATGGTTTTATTTTAAATGCCCAGTTTCTGCATGTATCCTATTCATTCATATTCGCTCTTAATGTGTGCATCATTGTTTTGAGAAGGTCATTTTTATTCTTTGTTGAATTTAATTTTAAGGAATATTTATTATCCTGGTGTACCTGTTAATATATAAGGAATAGCGCGCTAATTCTCCATAAATAGAAATTGCAAATTGCATGTTGACATTTCTACACCTAACAGTCTTTTCAAAAATCTTCTATGAACTCTTTCAATATTTTCTGCGGGAAGGAAACCCCGAACTTTACACGAATAGTTTAATATTGAGGCAACGTATATATCAAAAAGGCTTAAAGTTATGGTTGGCACTTCCGTGTCTTATCTTAAAAAGCAAACAACCTCATGCCCTTTACACTTTACCAGAACGGGTTTGCGTAGCGATTACAAATAAGTCATTGCTTGAAAACTCGAGGCCTACATAAGTAAATGATTGAACGTCGTCATGAAATTGAACATTATGAACACCCCTTCCTCTTTTCGCGAAAATTCTTATCTTCGATTTATCAACATTTACGCGTAATTTCCATTTCATACAATACTCATGAAGAATATCAAGTGCTTTTTGTAGTCCGCTGCTATTATCAGAGAATAACCGCATCGTCTGCAGACAAAACGGATGTAAATTAATAATGTTCTAGAGCAATACCCTTTTTTGTTTCCTGTAAAAAATCTTTGTCATTTATAAACAGATTAAACAGGTTCGGTGAAAAACTATCTCCAGGCAATAATCCAGTGTGACAGCTATAGAACTCGGATAGGCAATTTAAATGTTTAAGACAAAGCATCACGTCATCGTACATCGTACAAAGAACGAATAAAAGTAAACAAGCGTCCAGTTTTCTTCATAAGCTTTAGTCAAAGTTTGTTTCTATAAATAGAATTGTAACGTTCAAATAGGTTCACAAAGCATACGTTAAGTTTATTTTTGTTAATGAAAATAAAGCATCATTAGTACTATGATTAGATTTAAATTCAAATTGTGCATGACTAAGCAGGTTGTATTTCTCAGTCCATTGTTTAAGCCGCTGATTAATGCACATATTGAAAAGTTTACCAAAACAGCTGACTAGAGTTATACCTCTATAGTTACTTGGCTCACCAGGATCGCCTTTCTTATAGATGGGAACCCTGACACCCTTTGATCACTGTTTCAGAAATGAATGCTTTTGTAGAATATAGTTGAATAGTATTGTTGACGGTTTTATAAGTACATCTCCGGTTTCTTTAAAATATTCCTTTAAAATGTTATCAAATGAACATGATTTCCCTGACGAAAGTGACTGTATTGCTAAAGAGATTTCATTTTGTGTAAAAGGATTGTCTAAATCCCCATGTGTTAAATTTTCATAAGGTCTACTTTAATCTAATTCTGACAGAAAGTTGGATACTACTTCATCCCCCAATACTTATATTTCTGACGAGATATTCTTAAAATGTTCATAAAATTGAATCAGGTCTACATTTTCGCCCTTTTTAACGGATTTATCATTTTCAAACCTTTTTTTAGAATTCTTTAGGTGATTTATTTTTTTAATTAATTCACTTAGTTTTCCTGCTTCTGTTAATCGAAATTTTCGCTTTGCTGTACGACAATAATGCTTAAAATCTGCTTTATTTTTTAAAAGACTGGTTCTTTCCTGGATTAAAGTCATGTAAGGATTTCATGTGCGCGTTGTATTTTTGTATACACTTGTCATCAAACCAAGGCATGTTCTCATTTTGTTCATAAATAATCGTACGCCTCTTATTTGACACTGTCTTTCTAAATAACTTATTACCCTTGTTCACTAAAAAGGTTTACAATGCCATCGGTATATTTATCATTATCAATGCCATTTCGTCGAATAATAACTCAATATTTCCGACTGATACGTATCTTTAAGCTGTTCATTCAATTAACAAAATGTTGTTTCGGTATTTTTACTTTTAACACAATCAGTCATTATCATATTTGACAAGTTGATATCTTTTGAAGTAGATTTTTTTACAAACAATCAGGCCACCACTATTTCTTTTCGCCCTTTTTATGTTAGATTTTACGGTAATAATGTAAAATATCCTAATCTCTAGCATTAAATTTTGAATAATTGTGCGTGAACGTTTTACTTAGGAATGCTATATTGTAATAAGTAGGGATGTCAACGGATATCCGGATATCCGTTCGAATCATCGGATATCGGGATTGACTTTGGTATCCGGATATTCGCTTAAAATATGTAAAATTTTAAACATTTAATTAGATAGTTTATTCAAACAACCCAGAAGGTCGTAGACCCATGAGGACAATAGATACATGGCAGAACAGTTACAACACAAACGTGAAACGATATAATACTCAGTACATAAGGTTAACAATAAAGTGTTAAGATAAGTAAACAGTAATAATAAGTATGCTATATTTAGAACTATCCATGAGTCAGAATTGGTATAATTTGTCGTTATTCATAATCAAGCTTATCATCGCAATTAAATAAAACTCTATTCCATTTGTAGTTATGACTCTTGGCAAAATGTTAAGACAACAAAGAAAAGAGTGAATATAACTAATGTAATATACAACGTAAGCACTCTTTTGATATTTGTTGACAAATAATAAAAATACTATAAATACTGCTCATTCAAAGGAACTCCACAACACCAATACAAACTTAATTATTTGCTATATTATGCTTATATAAAAGTTAGAAAGAATTCCACTCTGGACAGCCTTTTTCACATATATAAAATTGTGTATATATATAGTCTAGTATTGTATGTTTATAAATATATCGTTGTATATAATCATTGACTCCTGAATAATTATAAGGGTATATGTTTTCCATCTAAGTTTGCTTTGTTCGAAACGAAAGTACAAGACAATCATATTGAAAACAAATGCCACGTTTCGTGCAGATAAACGAAGCACTTAACTTATACATCATGAACATAATGTAATATGAGAATTATAATACTAAGTTCAATGCAAACTGTGTTTTTGTACATATTATTTGTACATATTTATTATGTGTAAGTGTACAATATCATTTTGAAGCGATAAAGTACGATTTAGGACAGCTACATTATCTAATATACATAATATTGTTCCTTATTTCAAAAGCTTCTTTAACATAGATAGAAAGGTTTTTCAGGATTCTTATCGATTCTGTATTTATTAATTCAGTAAACTTAAACATGTTAGGTCTTTTCCAATAGTATGCAGGTAAACGTTCTTTTCGTACATTTGCATATAACTGACATTCCATGACAAAATGATACTCATCTTCTAAAATATTACACGTTGTACATAAACGCTCATTGATAGGAATACTTACAGTTCTGTGCCATCTACCAACTTCAATACATAATCTATGTGACACAAGTCTAAGTCTAGAAAAAATTAATTCTATATTTTGATACATTTAACAAATCTAAATATGGTTGAAATCTAAAACAGGCAATATGTTTGTAAAAAACAGCTCTACTCGACAAATCTAGTCTACTTCTCCAATTTTGAAGAAACTGGTCTTTAATTCTTTGCATTATTACACTTAAGAACAACCTATTATTACCAACGGATTGAAGATACCAAGCATCAGCAAAAACCAAGAGCAAAAATCAAATCTCTCAACAATAAGCACCAGTTTTTTGTATTAGGTTTATCAAAAATATCCTGATATAGCATATTATATACAGTTTTAATATATTTTTTATTATCAGACTGTAATATTTTCAGCCAGAATTTTACAAGTGCATAATATCGAGTTTTTTGAAGAGGCATCCTACCAAGCTCACCATATACAAAATCATTTGTGTTCTTCTTAACACCTAAGAGTTGTTTTCAGAATTGTAGATGTAATCGTTCAACAGCTTTACCAGGATGAAATCCCCACACTTCACAACCATAATTTAAAATAGGCAAAACTAGTTTATCAAATAATTCAAGTTTGTGTCTTATATTTATATATGTAATTTTATGTAAGTAGTTATTCATTTTAAATAATGCTTTAAGTGATTGTCCTGCAAGTGTACATTAGGCTTCAGAAAAAGAACCGCCATTGAAAATACTAATCCTAAATATACAATTTTGCTAACTATTTCTATATCATGTACACCATAATGAAAAGACATATTTTCGCGCAGTCTACCACCCTTTCTAAATATAAATATTTTAGTTTTTTACATTGACAGTTAATTTCCAACGTTGGCAATAGTCATACAACAGAATCAAACTAGTCTGCAATTCATCACTAGTGTTGGCAAAAACGACATTGTCATCGGCGTAGAGTATAAAGAACATTTTAAACATGTTAACATCTATACCTTCTACACCATTTACAACAAATATATTTTCAATATCATTTACAAACATAGCAAAAAGAAAAAGGCGATAAAGATTCGCCTGGTCTAACTCCTAAACAACATTCAAAACTATCACTTTATTGGTTAAGATAGTTGACTCTTGATTTAACATCCAGATTGTATAATATTTAAAAATATTACCTCTGATACCAATATGTACTAATTTCATCAACAAATTTTCACGAACTACATAATCAAATGATTTGCTAAAATCAATAAAAGCACATTACAACTTTCTATTACTATTAATGTGACTAACTAAACCATGTAACACAAAAAGATTATCAGTTGTGCCCATATTTGATCTAAAACCTGCCTTGGCTTCTATGTAAACACCATATTTTTCAGCCCAGTCAGTTAATCTATTGTTTAACAATCGTGTAAATAATTTACCTAAAGTACTATGTAGCGTTATGCCTCTATAATTGTCTACATCGTGTATATTTCCTTTCTTATGTAAAGGTACAACAAAATCTTCAGACCAAGCTTCGGGAAAGTATCCAATATTAAATATTTTATTAAACAAACATAGTAAATAAGGCATCATAATATCTATACCGTGTACAAAAAGTTCATTAATATACAAGTCAGGTCCACTTGACTTGTTAGACTTAAGTTGTTTAACAGATTTCTCTGTTAACTCATCGTGTGTAAAAGGTATATTAAGTTCGTCAAACATAATAGTGAACTCGTTATTTTCATAACGATTCATAAAATATAAAACATCATCATCAGGCGTAAATAAATCTATCTTCAGGGTTGTTAACAGCTTTAAAAAATTGTTCAAATGAATCAAGAGAAATATTAGCATCGTTAAAACCTGCTGAAGATTTAAGCATTCTCCAATATAATTTTGCGTTTTTTGTTCTAGCAGCCATTAGTTTATTTGTCTCACACTTATCATAGTTAAGCTTTGCCTTACGCACACATGCTTTATAATCAGAACGTTTTTGCACCATATTAATTCTACTAACATCAGATAAGTCATGTCCATACACATTCAATGCTGAGTAAAATATCCTACGTTTATCATCACACTCAATAGTAAACCAACTACATGTATCATCACTTACAGCACTGTTACATTTGCTAATATTGCGTTTGAATAGAGGCAACTCCGTCGATAACATCAGACACTTCAGTGATACAATTCTCAATGTCAAATTCATGCATACACGAGTCAACATGGTTCTTAAAAGTATTCAATATAGATATAGTTTCATCTGCTGATAAACGTTCTTTGTATACACTTATTTTGTTTTTATGCCATACATATTTCATGAACACATCATTATAAGATTTATCATCACCTGTATTTATACAACATGGACGTGTAAAGGCAAAAGAAAATTCAACTAAACAATGATCAGATAATATGTTCGGATCATGTACATAAAAGGACTCAATACATGGAAACAAGTTTTGACTGGTAATGACATAATCCACTACACTCGACCCTCGACTACCAACATACGTATATCGACCAATGCCTTGGTCCGTGCTGACTCGACCATTTAAAATACGCAGACCAGTCTGTTTACATAAGTCCAATAAGACCAACAACACCGTTATTATTTAAACGACTACGATCTTGCGAATATCTGTTCAAATTAACATCAATAGAATAATCATCAGGCAAAATATCATGTATCAATATATCATCAGGCACAAGGTCGGGTAAATTTGACGTATGCGCGTTAAGATCGCCACATAGAATAAAATTAAAGCCATCTTCATATTTAGAGTCAATACTGACAACAAATTCCAGTAATCTATCAAAAGTATGCGTATCCATTAACGCCTGTCTACAACTATTCTCAGGCACAAACATAACACAAACAAATAATTTTTTTAGTAATCCTAAACATGTGGGGTTTTTTTTTAATTTTATACATACAATATCGTCTTCACTTTTAAAAACGAATGTGTCATTTGAGACATAACTATTTCTCAAATAAATCACTATACCACCCGATGCACGCTTACTTTGGGAAGGATTTTCAGCTCTGTGTAAAACATAGCATTCAAAATTGTCAACAGATAAATCCCTATATTCGTTAGTCCAGGTTTCGGTCAAAAGAACTTTATCGTGTTAATCAATTTTTTTCTTTAATTCGGGAGATACAAGTTTGTTAGTTCGTTTTGTACATAAGCCCTGTATATTCAACAGTGCACAACGAAGCGAGACCTTCTCTTCCTAGTGTCCCAGCTTTTGACAAGCTGTCTGCTCCACGTCGCTCTGCGGGGGCGGCGGATCACACTGGTTTACCTGTGTCGCCTGGGATGAGTTGCTATTTTTAAAACCAGGAAAAACCTGATTCTCACATGTTAGAAAATGTTTGTTTACATTGTCATCGCTGGTATTTTGCCTACTCTTGGAAACACTGTTTTTGCGAACATATGGTCGAGCAGAGTTTGGACGTTTCTCGGACCTGGCAGTCGCACGTGCGATGCGCGAACGACCTCGCACAGGGGATTCCACGGTTTTCGCTGCAGTATTTTCAGATGGGGCACATGCTGTTTGTGAATCAGTGTTAATTGTTTTGGAATGAGTGATATTGTCTGAGGATTGTGTGTTTGAAATCAATGGTGTAGTGCTAGGTGTTGTGCATTGTACTGGATTTATAATTTGTGGTGCACTATTAGCTTGGGCTGCTTAATTAAATGTTTTGGCCATTTTGCTAAGTTATCTTTCTGCTGTCATGTCAGTGTTGCATTCACGCATACGCAGGAGTAACGGATTATCGGCAGGTTGTGACAGGTGATGACACGCAGTATCGTATATTTGGCTTCACAGTTTTAGAAATGTGCTAAAGCATGATGGTATGTATAATAACATGCTAATTAACCGCCAACGTTTGAAACTTCTACTGACCCATTTTGTTTAGCGAATACTATCTTTACTTTTGTTGATGAACTTCACAGTTTTAGAAATGTGCTAAAGCTTATGTAAAATAATTTGCCAATTAACAGCCATTGTTTGAAGCTATTACTTATTCATTTTGATTAAAGATTATTATTTTTAATTTCATTTGTTCAGCTTTATTAAGAAGAGATAGAGCTACAATTATGTAGACAATTAACAGGTTTGTCGGCAAAGATCAGTTACTCATGTTTAATTAAGTCCGTTTAGATTGTATAAATGAATTGATAAATTTATTATGTTTTCATTCGATAACGGTGATCTTGACTTATTTACACCCACTTCCTAAACAAATCATTAGTTATGCCTTCCAATCTTCAGGCCGATGTTTGGCGACATTTTGTGAGGTCCGTAGACAAATCCAACGCAATTGTGAATTAAAATTATCAACTGTTTTTTATTGTTCGTATTTCATTAATTATTAAAATGATGAAGTGCATATGCCTATGACAATGTTGATTTAATTATTTCCATTGAAATGACGATTTAATTATGTCAAATGGTAACGTTAGTAACCCCGCACACATCTGACTGCAACATCAGAATTAACTAAGATTTATATCCGGATATCCGTTTGGATCGTTCGACGGATATTCGGATACCAAATTTAGTATCCCTTGACATCCCTAGTAATTAGCGATAAAGTAACGAAAGTCGTTTCCCATCATTAACTTAGAAAACCGCTCTTCATTCCATGAAACACATCTAACATCACCCTTGCCTCGCCTCTATCTGGTTCTACCTAACGGCTGACTTCTCGGCCCTGTATACTCGCCTATCGATGTACTGTCTGCCCACGCGAGGTACGCCGCCTTGCTCTTTTAGCGGTCTTCCAACATGATGAGTATGAGTCTCTTACGCGACTCCATGACATCCGGTGGGTATTGTGGACTAATTCCGTCGCGATATTTTCTTTGCATTAGGATGCATCCTTTCACGATAGTGGATAGTATACAAACTTTGCCACAATTGGTCTTTTTCGCTGGTCGTACATTCCTATCCCGTGTGCTCTGTGTAGCTTGATTTTCTGCCAGGCGTTCTTGTTTCCAGCTGATTTTCAGTTAAGCTTCATACTTTCTCAGCACCATCAGAATGTGTTTTTCTTTTTTTCCTCGGTGATTCCAAAAATAGCAGGTTGCCCCTCATTCTCCTACTTTTAAGGTCAAGTATGTCCCTTTTTAATAAATATTCATTTAACTCACGATCCTTAATATCTGGATAGATTCAATCAACGTCGTGCACATGTGATTCTGATAGACAATACATCGATAGTGACAATCAATCATGTGCATATTTGACCCTGATAGACAATATCTGGATTGTGGCAAGCCATTCCGTGCATGCGGGATGCGGACGGACGATATCTGGTTAGTAAGAATCTATTTAGCCTAAGTCTTATCCTGATAGAAAATATCTAGTTAATGGCAATCAATCTCGTGCATATCTAATTTTATAGATTAAGGTTCATCCAGTCCATATATATAACATGATGTATATAATATATAATATGTGTGTTTGTTTGTGTTGTGGCGTAATGGGGCTCCATAGTAGATCCCATGATTACAATTTTTTTAATGAAAGTTACATTATACAATCTAACTACAATGAGGCATGAATACCTCACCATAACGCGTCCAAATCCACACTCCCCTCCCTAGCTCATCAATTTCTCTCAACTTTTACCATTCTGCACTACTAATATATATAGACTAATTGCTCGCATATATTTTTGACGGTCGTGTCAATCCTACAGTGCACAATTCACCCTTCTCCCTTATATTTTTAAGTATGCATCAATCACGTTCCTGAATCGAGCCTCTGTTTTGCCATTTTGCTAGCTTTCCGTGCGTTATAGTATATTTCCTTGTTTTTATTATTAGTACTGTCATTCTTTGTCCTGCTTAAAGTTAGCTTTCTGCACTTAGTTTAATTAAACGGCACGATGTCTTTAACTAACCAATTATAACCAATTATTAATAACTAATTATTATTTAACTGAAAACTACTAACACATTTATTATTTAATTGAAAACTTATTATTATGGTAATATAACATTAAAACCCTCATCGTTATATATATAATATGTGTGTGTGTGTGTGTGTGTGTGTGTGTGTGTGTGTGTGTGTGTGTGTGTGTGTGTGTGTGTGTGTGTGTCCGATTGGTTAAAAACATGTTCACGTAGTTTAGATAACAAAACACTAAATTTAGATTTAAACGTCTATAGTATGCGTAAGTTTTCAAACTCTCTTTGCGGCAGTCGGCGTTAATGAAAGTGTCCCCGTTTATGCCAGTCGTCAGCGATGTGGAGAAAAATGTGTCCCAATGCCCTCCTCTCTGGACGATCGGCTCGTCGTTACATTCTGTCCGAAAATATGTTAACACTGAGATAACTTCTAATATTAAAGCACTTCTATTTAAGGGGCCAGTCACACAGCGAAAACGCATGAATCACGCACGTATTATGCACAAATTTTCGTTTCTGCGCGGAACGTGCGTCGTATGTGTAATTCGTCGGTAGAACGAACGTGGACCGTCAGTGCTTATAAGTGGATGTGCGTCGAAGGCGGTTTGTGCTTGATTTTGAGTTTTGAACGGTTCAAAAGATTTCCGACGCACAACTGTGCGTCGGTGTGCGTTATTCCTAAATCCGCGTGCGTAGTTTATGCGTCGAGTATGCGTGAGTATGCGCGGGACAGGCGTCGGCCGCCAGTGCTTATGCGTCGGAACTGGTTCGAAACCGCGCACGTCCACGTCCGTCCACTGACGCCTCACCTTCATATCACGCATGAACCGCGCACGTATCACGTTCATTCCACTGACATCCGTGCTTGTACGTGGAACGTTCGCGAAGCGTGCGTGTTTGGACGCGTTCCGTCAGTGATTCGTGCGTCGGGCGTGCGTCGAATGTTCGTGAAATACTGCACCGTATTTGCTCGTATGCGTCGACGTGCGCGATATGTCAGTGATTGTCAGTGATTGTAAATGATACGTGCGCTGTTCAGGCGTGATTCATGCGTGATTCGTCAGTGATTTCTACGCCCGACACCCCGAAAATTTGGTCAATTTCTCGACGCACAAGCACGCACAAACCCAATCTGTGCGTGATTTGTGAGGAATTCGTGCGTGATCGGCTGTGTGACTGGCCCTTAACACTGAAAAGTAACACTTTAAATTGTATATGTTTGTATATGTTTGCGTACATCTTGGTTTTTCGTGTATCTGTTGGATGTCGGCGTGAAGATGGTTGGCAGTTGATTGTGTTTATTTGTAACGTCTGTATCTGCGAAGTGTCGTACCTTCGGCTGTTGTAAATTCGTCTGTTGACCGTTGGCTGTTATATAACTAATGAAATCGAGTCTTTGTTTGGCCAATGGCGATTCTTGTTGCCCGACAAACAGCGGTTGGATATTTTATTTACTGCGTACATATGGTTTTACTGGATTCGATAATCATAAGTGTTTATTGTATTTCGGGTAACTTTCCTGTTGTAGTAGTTTATTGTTTGTTTGTTGTTATGACATTTCATCATTCACATCCAAAATTGTTATCATTTTGACATGAAACTGTCATGTAACCTCGGTATGTTGTACCCTTGTTTGTGTAAAACGGTTGTTTGCCGTAACTTCGCTGCGTTCCATACAGTCTGTTCGGTCGACACTCTCCTGGATGGCCGGCCCGTCTAACTGTAAGGCTTGGAATCAATAGTCATTTGTGTGCACCATTCATATTTTTGACTTATATAAAAAGTTTTACATGTATTTTGGGCTTTAATTTCTTATACCATTATTAATTATTTTTCCATTAACCCCAATTAATTATTTGTTAATTGTTTGTATACCATCAGCAGTATTATGTATATTTATTTTGCTGTTTGTGTGTGTGGTTTATGTATAGTTTGCGTTATCCATGACCAATCAAACATATCAATGAGAGAGAAACAAAGATCATATGTACAAATGTATTGTATTCGCGATTTTATAGACTTCGTATTGATGTTGATTTTCCCTAAAAAAAATATACATAACTCCCACATTGGAGTGACTAATTTGCAACCGTAAATGCCTGACATTTGATTTATAATTAAACACATAATTTATACATGTATAATCTCGCGCGCGCTTTCTATTTACGACTTCGTTAAAGATTCTATTTCTACTACAAAATATCTTTATTTAGTTATGTAGATCTTCTATTTACAATTCTACCAAGTTACGTTTGCTTTACTTAACTGTCTTTTATCTGTACTCACTCGCGTCGTACTTATCGGATGATCGTAAAAACCTATCTTAATTTTCGTTTTTTAATCAATATATCATCGCCGTGATGTGTCGATTATTTTACCTTGATCGGTACGCGCGTCTTTACTACCCAAGAATAACTTATGTCAAAATATGCGTATTTTCGCTCTGACTAATAAATCGCTGACTGATTTAATGCACCTTGTTTATAACTTGGCGAAGGTCATTAATGTGTAAACTCAGTATTACGCCCCTATCTGTGCAGTTATGTTCTGGACATTGTTAATGTCTCCGGGGCAGTGTAATTGCCATTGTCATCCCACCTGTTTTCTTATGATTGTCCTGATTGGAACTGAGCATTCATTAACCTAGCTTTCAGCTCAATTAATGGATATAATCTTCGCTCTCATTGCTAGATGATATGGGTTCGTCTTTCAAATTGCCAGTACTTATTAGGTTGCCCTGTACTACAAACCTACCTACTTCTTACTTGGTCTTTGCCCAGCTCTCAATATTTGCAAGGCGCAAATGGTCGATATGTGTAGTAACTACTTGATTATCTAATTGGTTCTTCAATGTGAAATGTTTGAGATTTTGTCAATTACGATGAAATTTGGTAGCCGACGATTTTGAATTTTACTTCTTCTGGTTACGTTTTTAAGGTAAACGGGGTCGTTAATGTCTTTTTTTTATTTATTTTTGGTCTTATTTGCTCTGTCAATTCTTTGTTTTTGAGCACTACTTACATTTAAAAACGCTTGTTTGTATATTTCATGGTTTTAGATAACATACTTTGATGGTAACTGTCCTAAAAGGTTGTCAATTGGGAGTATTACGTCTCTACGATGCATTATAAAGTATGGACTCATTTTTGAACTAACGTTGCTATGAAATCTTGTCGTTGCTACTGCTTGCTGTAAAACTAAATCCTAAATTGTTTCATTGTCCTCAATAAGTTTGGTGATAGTGGATTTTTAAGTAGAGTTTAACCTCTCAGATCTTCCATTGCTAAAAGGGTGGTAACGAGAAGTTTTAACGTAGTGTATATGTAAAGCTGACATAGTTTCTTCAAACATTTTAGACGTGTGGCAAGACCATTTTTCTGAAGTGATTTTTATAGGTAATCCCCGCCTAAAATATAAGCTCATGAAATGCTGCTATTACGCTTTGGCAGGCTGCGTCTTTGATGGCTATTACGCCAGAATAATTACTAAAAAAGTCATGTAAATGTCAATATATATTTCCACAAAGTCGGTCCATATTGCCGACTGACCGTTCCAAGGCGGTAACTGTCGGGTTTGCTCTTTTCCTTAAATGACTCATCACAAATTTGTTCTTACTTTTCGCTTGGCTTGCATGTGAAATACCTTTGTTCTGTGCCTTTTTCGGAGTTTGGTATTTGTTGCAATACTCATAGGACTTTGTCATATATTCTTATTCATGATCACAACAATGTTACTTGTGCAGTGTGGCGGTCGCATTTTTTGCTATAATGGCTTATGTGCGATTCCATTCACCATTTTTAAACAGATGTACACGTAGGTATTTAAAGGAATTCACAATTTCTAGCTTTGGATCCTATAGATAAAAGTCATACTTTGTATTTCCGCATGTTTCATAGATCTTGATCTTTGTTTTTGAAATTGATTTTAATGTGTTTGTCTGACAATGTATCTCTGTATCATGTAAGTATTGGCAATACTTCCTGTGCGTGTCTGTTAAACATATGATCAGTGGCAGTAGTTCCATTGTGTTTTGGCGACATTATCTGGTAAAATTATAATTATTATGCATGTCATTTAGACAATTATGTACTAAATGGTGAGAAACCTCGTGCAAATATGTTACACATTATCTGATAACTGACAGTAATTCCTGCGCGGTGCCTTTACATCTCGTGCATGCATGTAGCTGTTTGGGCTTTTGTTGTAAATAGCAGCCTTTTCTGTGCAGATTGTAAAACATCTCGCAGATACCTATTTGGCATTTTATCTAAAGGCGCAATAAGTCTAAAAGGGATCTTAATGGTAAAACATCTCAAAGATATCTGTTTGGCATTTTCTGGTAATTTGCAAGAATCCAGTGCCGATCTAAATGTTAATACATCACGTAGATGTCTGATTGACATTTTCTGGTGGCAAACAGTTCTGTGTGGATCTAAAGAGTATTCTAACACTTTCAGTATTTTACCTTTGTAAACAAGGAAGCATTTTGCTGTGAGAAAATAAACGATAAATCACGACATAAATCGGGACTACTTTAAAGCAATAGAATTGTTGCTCCTTTTATTTCCCCTTTTCGTTTATAGCACATTCCGGAAGTAACTGTACAACTGAATTGCAGAATAAAAAGTTTCCGTAATTAGAGCAGAAACCACCGTTTCGTAGAATGTAAACATATTGAGATAAAAACTACGTCTGTCGTCTGTCAACAATGTAGTAAGTTTGCCGTTTACTAGGGCTGAGTATGTATCTATCAAAAGGATCGTTACAATATGGTTGATATCCTATATATCAAATGATATATTTTATATGTCGTTAGGTAGATAGATGATTTTATAAAGCAGCGAAAAAAAACGACATTTTACACAAGTTAATGGCCAAGGTTACTGACACAAGAATAAATCCTATAAAAAAGTTTATACAAACTATTATTTGTTTTTGCTTAAGCAAACATAATTGTAGCTTTTGCATGTGTGGGCTGGTACGAGTGTGTACTGTGTATGAAGAAATAAAAACAGATCAAAACATATATTTATTCAGATTTGCAGAAAGTACACCATCTAACAATTAATGTGAAAACAAATTAAAGTGTTGGTCAGAGTGATGCAAGAAAGAACAGGTTTTAGTTTATGATGTTGGCAGCCAACAACATCGATATTTTTTTAATAATTAGAGATAAATTATGCAGTATTTTATTATCATTTCAATAAAGTTGACTGGTCAATTTATAAATAGATGATCTTTCGCTAAATCGTTTATGAATATATTGTCTTCTTAGAGCCTGATGTCAGGACATATACAAATAAAATGAACTCATCTTTAATATAAGGTGTGTCTCAAAACAAGCAGGTTCTGTCTTCTCTTGTTATGGTTTTTCTAGGAAAAATGTTCTTTTTTTTTCCCCTTTTTTGCATATTCTCAAATTCTTATTGTTGTAATAATGAACCATAAACCAGAAGGTAAAATATCAATATATACTTTACATTGTAAATTATGTTAAAATATTTTATATAAATAAGGACATTTGATGCACGTTATGAGTTGGCCACCCTTGAGTGACATCAACATCAATAACACGTTGTTTAAAGATTTTTGAGAAATTGCTTTACAGTAACATTTTCTTGATGAGAAAAAAGAAAATACATGAGAAAAGCCATATTTGGCTAACATGGTTTTAACATTATAAATTATGTATATGCACATACTGTATTGCGATTTTAAGAGGAAATTGCTTTACGCCAATACTTAATTATTCTTACAAAGTGTGAAACATACAAAGGATGTCGTCCAAGTTCTCCATAAATACCAACGTTACTTGTTGACATTCTGACTTTTCTACACTTTACAACATTTTAAGTGAGGGCATTCTGCCTCTTAGTAATGCGGGAAACACCACAGTTCACAAGCGTAACTTAATGGGGAACCAACAAACGAATCGAAAAGATGACACAATGTTTTCGGTTTAAGAGGTATTTTTTTACATTTATGCATTTAATACATTCAATGATTTTAACACCTTTACCTGATAAGTGATTTATATTACCCGGAGAATACAGTATAGTTAACGATGGTGCCAAGGTAATTAAAAGAATCTACATAACTATATAGCTCCCATTATATGTAAATGTCTGCTGTGGACGTTCTCCCCTTTTCTGAAAACCAAAATCGTTGCTTTGGAAATTTTGGCTTATAAAACAAGTTTGGCAGTAAAATAAATCTAGTTTAGCTTGTACGTCACTAGTGGACTCCCTTAATATAACTATATCATCCGCAAAATGTACCACGTAAAAACAACGCCTCTAATAATAATATGAGAGTTAGATTGTTTCTTAAATGATTCCCTTGGTCATCTAAGAACAACGACACTAAAATTGGTGATACGACTTCACCTTGTCTAAGCCCAAATGTAGTAAAGAAGAAGCAGACAAAGTATTACTCATCTTTACACAAAATTTAACGTACAAATACATATTTTAAGCATCCTAAATATCTTTCCTCGAATTCCTTTTGTAGGTAGCTTTAGGCAGAGTACATTTCTGTTGATACCTTATAAACACTTACTTAGGCCGACCATGGCTGCATATAAATGTTTATTATTAAACATATAATGCTAACTGTTGACTTGAGAGCGAAAATAGCCTCTACATTAGACTGTTGCTTTCAAAAAACATACTGTCACCAATACTAGTTAAGTTCAGCAAACATTTCATTCCGTTGTGGGTTTTTTTATTACAGATGTAAACAATTTATCAAAGACACTCAAAAGAGTGATGCCTTGATAATGTTTTTGCTCATTCTTATCGCCTTTTTATATAAAGGAACAGTTACACCTTCTGTTCAATCAGCGGGAAAACAACCACTATGAAAAATAGCATTGAAAATGTCAAAAATATGGTCACTAATTATAGGAGCGTATCCTTGCTATCATTGAAGTATTCATTTCTAAGACAATAAATTCCACCTGGTTTACAATACTTTAGGAGCCTTATTGCAGAACTTCATCGACAGTTTGTTTTGTTTTTGTTGTTTTTTGTGTTTGTTGGTTGTTTTTTATTGTTGTTTTTCCATAAAATCGTCTTGAGTGCATTTAATAAAATCATGCTCGCTACAAATGCCTTGACATTTCTACTTTTAAATATATATTTCTCCAGATAAGAAAAATAACTAGAAAACTAGTCAAGTGATAATCTACACGCATTTCATTTCAGCTATTAAAGTTCTTCCAAAATTCCCTAGGTTTGCAGTTCCAAAGATTTTTAATTTCCTCAACTTTCCGTTGAATAAATGGTCGTTTCTTTCTTTTTATAAGAGCCTTATAATAACTTTACGATCAAGGTAAGTGATTCTATTGATGTCCGATTTATCATGATAGAATATATCACCTGCACCCAAATAACGTTTCTTCGCTTCCATACACTATGTGCAAAAGCACTCTTTTTTTTAAGACTGGACGGTGGAACATTAGACTATGACTTACGAGTCTGATCAGTTACATCTCTTATAACCTCACTCAATTTAACAACAATGTTATTAACTCGTTATGTATAGTTCCAGTAAGTGCACTAAACTCAGGCAATTTAGCACTTAAATGTGTGCGAAATATATTTTTAAAAACTGCGTTCCACTTTATAGACATATTTCCTCCGGTAAACAGGTATTGCATGACAGGCCAAACAACACCTGACAATGGTCACTCCATTCAACACTGGCTGCTACAGTAAAACGCGCGTAATTGCTATCTCTTGTCATTACATAATCGATTACAAATGACACTAGTTTAGATATAAAGGTAATATTTCAATCTCTCAAATCGTCCACTTACCTGCCATTAAGAATACGTACACACGATGCCTTACACAAATTTAATCCCGAAAGAGTTACATTTCTTGTCCAGTGAGGCCCTGTCCATGGTCACATCTGGTAAATGATCAATATCATCAATATAAAGCATTGATATTTTTATCAAAGATAATCAAGCTTTATGTCGTCCCTACTGTTTAGATCGCAACATATAATACCATCTTTAAATTTATGTGTGTAGTACAAGGACAAACCACCGTTATTTATTTTATTTTTCTGCGTTACGGTTTTGGGACTGTCTGAAAAAAATATAAGACACATGTCGGGATAGCTGCAATCCGTATCTTCTGAATCCCACGTTTCAGAAAAAACGCAACATAATTATATCTTACTAAGCTTACAAAATCGGGATAGCCACGTTTATCCCCAGTCAATCCTTGGTCATTCCAGTCAGAAGTTCCTCCTCGCCGCACCCCTACGGTCTCACGGGATTGCCATCTACGTACAAAGTGTTATATGTATGCTATCCAACTGTTCTACCCTCCGCTCGAGCTGCCTTCATCTTTGAAATCAAGCGCTGCCTTTTTTCTGCTACCTCCTTGAAAAACTGTTCAGAAACAAAAAGTTAGTACCTTTCAGATTTTCACACTGAGGTCTAACTGTCTTCTTGTCGTTGAAGTAATGGAACCTAGCCACAATTGTCCTCGGACCTCCGTCCGATATCGGAGACATTCGCTGAATACGTTCGAAGTTTATATTATCAACAACATCCTGCGCCACCGTCAGCTGTTCTTGAATGAATGTTTTTACCTTCTTCTCATATCCCTCCAAGGTCTCAGACACGCTGTCCGGGATGTTAGCAAAGACATGGCTGTTTCTGAGACTGAGACTGGAGGTACATCACTTTATCTTTAAGCTCTCGCTCTAACGAAATGATCTTGTCGCCCAACCTGCCGTTATTGTATTCGGTATTATCCATTTTCACTTCCAGTGCGGTCAATCTGCTATTTGCTTTCTTCTCCCTCTTGTTAATGGAATGCACATAACATCTACTTCTATGTGGTATCTCTGTATAAGTGACTAATTCATTAAGCTTAGTTGACGCCTTTCCTACGATACTACAGGCATTCCAACTTAAGGCGGCGAGGCCCTTTTTTGTTTTATTGCAACGTTTTAGCTAGCAATAATGACGATTGGGACATCGTTGTTATCATTAATTAATTAATTACCTATCAGTGGCTTATGCCGTAATTACTTGGTTAATTACTATTTCAATATGGCCCCCAACGACCTTGGTTAATTGGGTGGCAATTTCCCATTGAGCAATGGAAAGCTGGGCCGTTCCACTGATTGGCACTCATCCACTGATTGGGTTGAAAGTATGGGCGGGGTTCTGAGTGGGTTGGGATTGGCCCGGCTTGGGTGTGCGGGGTGGGGCGTATTGCTTTTTTCGTGGGCGTCGGGTATTTTTATTCTTTTTAGGGGCGGGGCTACTGCTGTTACCTATTGTTGCTTTGTTTTTATTAGTTTTTATTGTTGTTGTTGCTATTATTGTTGCTGCCGTTAATAATTTGGTGATAGCGTTGCCCTCCGCCTGATCCTGATTAATAGTTAGTTGTGTTTGTGCTTTAGACTGTTCATTTAAGGTTTCAGCCAAGATTGTATCTATTTCTGGGTTTTCCCTACAAATTTTAGAGCTAGATCGTTTATCTCTTTTTATTCAGTTTCCACACGATCGGCTTGATAGGTGGGGATATTGTGTGTGTGTGTGGGGGGGGATTCATTCAGCTTTGCATTTAATTGGAGATTTTTATCTTCTTCGCATACATTGTATATGTAAGGCATCCTTTGTAGGCAGCATAGTGATCCCCAACGAAGTTAGCGCATTTTTATACTTTGCAAACCGTTACAGTTCTTTGATATATGTTGACCTGCGCAGTGGGGAAAGGCTGTTTCTTTGGCGCACAGTGAGCCAAAGTGGCCAAAAGACATTGACAGTTGTGGCATCTAGATTCTTAAGCTAGGACGGGTTTTATCAACTTGCGAGAGGTAGGCTGGATTCGTTAAATTTGACAGCAATGGCATTCCGGGTTTTAGTTAGCCGTACAAATGTTAAGTTTTCTTGTGTTTAATTGAGTTTATGGCTCGCTCAAACGACTGATTTGGCCTGGGGTGACAATGCCAGTGCTCAGTCTGTGTTGTTGTTTAATTGCCTTTGTGAGTAGGTCCGCGCGGATTTTGAAAGTCAGACCGGTTCTGGATTTGTTAATAGGGGTGCAGCAAGTTGTTTCTATCAAGTTCCTGATGGCTGCAGCTATTTCCGCCGCACGAGCCAGGGTGACCTTATCCATCTCACATATATTTTGGTGGCCCAGGAGAGGGCAGATGGTTGTCCCGATGGGACCTCCATCTCCACTTCCTCTTCGAACACCAGCTGCGAACGGGCATGTGCCCCCTCTCCCGGCGGAGCAACAGCCACGGCTGCATAAGAGAACGGGTGGGGGTAGGGGCAGAGGATAGGAATGGAAGGAGGAGATGGGGATTGGGGTGGCAGAGGGAGTGGGGTAGAGGCCACTATGTTAGGTTTTTCGACTTTCTTTTTTCTTAAAGGACCGTTTCTCTGTTGGTTTTGCCCCAGCCGGCTGAGGAGTCGACACCTTCTCGTTCCCACTCCTCTCTTCCTTTCTCCTTGAGCTCCTACTACTATTCCTCCGACATCTACTAATACTCCTACTTTGATTCTCTTTGCTTCTCTCCTTATCTTTCTTACTGTTCTTCTTTTTTATTGACATCTGGAGTCTCCGGTAGGACGAATAGATGCGGTGTACAGGATGCGGAGGGGCCAGACCCCTCGTTTATACTCCGGACAGGAGTGATTGGAGCCCACCAATTCTGACGCCTCGCTTTTATCTACTCCGTCTACCCTGACATACTTATGCGTCAACCCTTGCGACTCCGTTGATGAGTCGAGGCTCCTGTCATGATCTGTTCGTGTACAGAAAAGGGGATGGTGGTTGATACTCACGGACCACAAGCGCTTAGTAATTAAATGGCTATTATATGGCTATCATCTTAGCTAATTTACTTCTTAACTGTTAAATAAATTAACTGATTACTGTGCTGTCAATAATGACGATTTGGTTTTGGTTAATATGGTAACTATGCTAATAAAATATTTAACCAATCAACTAATTAACCAATTATTTGATTACTTAATTAGCAATAATGACAATTTGGTGAGTACAATACAATATAACATTATAATACTTCAGGTTTACAATACAATACTACAAAACACTACAAAACTCAGTACTACAATAAGATAGTGCAAAATACGAACTACTGCAAAACTGTATTACTACAAAATTCCAATACAAGATACACATTTATAAAGTGACAAAGTGCAAGAGAATGGGGAAAACAATGGACAATAGAATAATAGATAAAACAATACATCTTAAATGTTCTTGAGCTCCGTCTGTTTCGATCGTCAAAACACGTATAAGCCTGCTACTGGGGCGTTATGCACGGCAAGATGAGTAAGGGGAGTCTGGCGTGAAATAAGACACGTTTTGATGGTCTTGTATACAAGTGTGAGCTACAATCAGCTGAGACAAAAGAAAATAATAGATTTACTCATAAATTACTGCAAAACTGCAAATACTTACGAAGATATTAATGAATATTGATTTCTAGATTGAATGAGAATGATTTAGACTTTTTGCTAAATTCTCTTGAATATGAGGACAGTGAAACAAATTTGTTCTGTTACGCCTTTCCATATCTGTTAGACAACATCTGAAATGTCATTTCTTTGTGTAAATGTATTACCGAGAGTTCTTGTTATTATCTGACATAATGTAGTGAGTGGTAATATTTCATGAGCATGTCTGTTAGGCATTTTCTGGTAAGGCAAGTGTTGCCATTATCTGCTATTGAAAATGCTGCATCATTTCGTTTTAAATATTGCATCATATGATCATACTTTCTATGTGTTACAGTTATTTTCAATATCTTAAGACACACTCTCTCGTCCATTTAGATGGGCGCACGGGGAACCGTCGGATAGTTTCTGTGTGTCTGTAGATGGGGACCAGTCGTTTGACTGGCAGGCTCGGGACTGCAGCCAGCAGAACCAGTACATCTGCGAGGAGGCGTAAGCATTATATTCTTTTCGTACACATACACAAATTCGGACAATGACTATGCAGAAATCCGTACAGACCTGCGAAACGCAAAAGCTTTAATGATGCGTAATATGTAATACTCTATAAACCAGTAGAAGGTCACTGACAGTATATATTGCGTTATCACTACATATTTAAGCACACTTCGATAAAGTTGACATCATACAGAAATCCCAACGGAAAGTAGTGCAGATGTAGAACCTCAGCATTGAAACATAACAACATGTGGCTCATTTCCGGTCAGAGGCTTTTGTGCCTTTTCTTCTTTATTTGTTATATGGATATTTATGGTAAAAATTACCAATAAGGCATTAAAGTAAAACAATAAGTAAAAATGTTACATACTAAAATATAGTAATTATTACAATTATTCAGGAAACCTTTTAATTTAGGCTTGCTTCCTCATCTGCAATGTTGTAGTTCTTCATTTATATGGATCTCTTTAATTTCAGATGATCTTTGTGTTATGAGCGCGGATATTAATGCGAACGAAAATCATGAAAAGGTCAAAAAGTAGCACCGTTCTTATTAATTTAAGATAAAATAAAAAAAGGAACTTCTGCTACGGGTTTCAAACATCGAAGATTTGATCCTTAGATCAACGTCGTTACCTCTAAGCCATGTATTTTGATACAAAATAAACTTACAAATAATAAACTGCTCAATTAATAACCTGCTGACTATGTCAAGCACTGTTGACTTGTATACACGAATATTCAAAAGCATGAGCGTAAACCATTAAAATTATGACCAGCCCACCCAGCTTTACTGCATCCAACAATCATGTTAGTTTCTTCGTTTTATTGTAAAGTAACTTGAAATAAGTGTTTCAAACATGTTCGTCATCTTTATTTAAACACATGTAACATATACAAGCACAAATATATACAATTTTAATTAACCAAAACAACTCGCTTCTTTATTAACATAAATTTACTCATTTTTTATTATTTTCAGATTGAAAAAAAATGACAGCCTCGGTTGGGTTTGAACTACTATAAATTACTGTTTTGCATTGTGCCTTTACCCGCTTGACCAAGGAGAAGACTCCCTTAAGATCTTATTTTATAGTTTAAGATATGGTGCGGCACTTTATCTTTACAATCAAGGCATGTTCAACAGTTGCAAGAAACCGTTGACCCTGAATTACAGCGCAGGTCCAAAACGACTTAGTGTTTAAAATATGTTAACAACAACGCGCGGTCAGTTTGTCAATTTCTTTGCTTATTATCGAAAAATACTATTTAGTGTACAGCGCATTGGAAAGTAAGCAAGTCTCCTGCTGCAAAAATTACCTCTTTGAAAATCAAAGCGCTCAGAAGCGCTGTTTTGGCGGTGTAAGTTTGACTCTGTTAGCGATTACAGGTGTGCAGAAAGTGTTTACAATGATTCCGTAGTAAATCAAATGTACAACACATTGTACAACACTTTGGATAGTCTCCCTAGACATGCATTTTGGTTCTGTACACGTACTACTTCTTCCCAGGCATGAAAAACTGACAGCGAGTAGTCAAAGTCATGCAGGGTCAATCGTGTGCTTCCGAAATCCAGCTTTCTCTCATAACTCTAAACGGTGACGCAAGCGACGACGCTCAAATGTATATTATTCATTTGGACAAAAGTTACAACACAGTCGGTAACGTCCGATAATAGACAGTATTTGATAATACTAACTATACTTTCTGTACGATTTTATTTTTACTAAAATGAGGTCTTAAATAAATGCTAACCGGATGCAACCAAAATACACTGAGTTAAAAAGTTAACTCCCAATTATTTATTTTAACACTCAACCCGCGTGATCTGAATCTAAATCCCGATGGCACCATTCATTTGCAATTGTGCGGTAACTTTATATTAAGATGATGTGCGCTTACAACATCTGAACCACCATTGACGGACAATAGATGACCTTTGTCATAACCTGGTATTGGACAGCATAAGGCCGTGAGACCCCACTCGGGAAACGGCAAATATCTCGACCCAGTAAATAATGCATAGTCAGTAAAGCACACAGTCACAGAGTGATATTCCTGCACGGATTTGTTCATTCATAAATCTGTTTTTCATTGTATATCAGCATTATAAAATATAATCTTTGAACCTCTAGTCTAACGATATGAAAACACCTCATAATGATCCATATCTTTTAGTTTATTATACATGTATACTTACTGTATGAGACAAACAGACAAACAGACAGACATGCATAGAAAACAAAGACACCCACACAAATAGTCACAAACACTGATAGACACAAACACATATGGACACAAACACACAGAAATATTCTGAAGCACTGACAGACCCAAATATACAGAAACACACGAGGAAATAAACACAAGGAGTAACAAGCAAACGAAGACACAACGATAAAGGAACAAATAAAACAAGACACAAACACACGGTGGAATAAACATACAAGGGCACAAATAGGGAGAGACAAGCCCAAGGGGGCACGCACATGAACGATACACACAAGGGAAAACAGGTTCGCAGTCACTAACACGAACAATCAGATTTAAGCACACAATGACTCAAACAACCAAATGACACAAACACTCCGGGCACCAATAGAAATGGACGTACAGGAACACACAAAACAAAGGCACAAAAGGACACCAACACACATGACACAAATAGGTACGCAATAAATCAGAGAGTCTAAGACACAGAGAGTACACAATGAGGCTCATAAATGCGTAGACAAACACAACATATACTATGACTGACACAAACACAGGGAACAGACACATACAGGCATAAGGCACTGGGGCACAAGCATACTAACACAAATGCACAGACACCAGCACGAGATGAAACACACAAACCAGAAAATAAGTCCTATGAGCATTGCAACATATACCAACATTAGATAAAAAACATGAGGTAAATCCTAACACATGTACAGAACACATACACACGCACTAAGGCAAATAAACACATAGGAAATTAGGGAGACAAACACACCTAAACAGAAGAACACACCAGAACATAAAGTCACCCAGACGCATATACACAAAGACATTGCAAAACAGACTAGGAAACAAGAATAATGTGAAACAAACTGACAGATAACACTCAAAGACACAAACGCACAAGCATTATAACACAGCGACAGACCATGAGATCTAAAAATACAGGCACAAACACACGGGAACAAAAGTACATAAAAGTATAAGATATAAACACACCGAAACTGAAAGACAAATAAGAAAAAACACACGGAAATGCGACACATAGAGAAACACCAACAACAGTGACACAGAATAACCGAGATATATAGCAAAACAAGTAGAAAGGAAGGCACATACACATAGAGAAACTTAAACACACAGACTCAACCCACAGAGACACGATCACACCGAGACACAAACAGACCAAAAAGTACTAACTCAAACACACACAGGGGCAGAACAACAAACACACACGGACAAGCAAACAAACCGGGAAAAGAACATATAGAGACACAAAGGCAAACCTTACTCAGTTTGGCATAAACATAAAAGGCAAAAGCACACAGACACACTCTCATGTAAAGATACAGACACACACTGAAACACTTAAATATAAAGAAACAAACACACAGAGGAACATACGTCGATTGGAACACAGATACAATCAACAGACGAAACACACATGGAGCTATTTACGAAGACAAAGAGCCTCAAAGACACAGCGACACAAACACACTTACCACTGACACAAGCACAGAGAAAACATACAAAAATAGTTAATAAACGCATAGGCATCTAAATGCAAGGCTCATAGACACAGACACACAAAGAAAAACACTCACAGACGCACCAAGACAAATATACTAGGACATGAGCACACACAGAGATACATCAAAACAGAGACGCACATAGACAGACATACTGGGACACGAGCACACACAAAGACACAAACGCATAGAGGCGCACCTTGACAGATATACTGGGATACGATCACATACCGAGACCCGAACATACAGAGACGTACCTGGACAGACATACTGGAACACGAGCACACACAGAAACAGACACAAACGCACAGAGCCGCAACTCGGCAGGTACACAGGGAGACGACCACACACAGACACAAAACAAAAACAACAACACAAACAACACAGAGATGCCTCTACACAGACAAACTACACGAGCACACACAGAGACAAAACAGAGAAAACACACACATATTCAAACGGACACTATTGCACAGAAACGCAAACACGCAAGAAACATAAACATACACTCACTGAAACATGAATATTTACACACAAGCGCGTACACTCGAACACCTCCACCCACGCATACACACACACGCACAAACCCATACACACGCACGCACACACGACAACACACACAGAGACACAAACACACAGATTTCAGCAGAGACAAACACAGGGAGACCCAAAGTTAATGTAAATAAACAACCATGTTCACACACACATACACACACACAAATCTCCAAAGACACAAACACAAAACGCGCTTACATATCTACAGAACAATGCATTCAAGTTACATATATAAGTTTTAGAAACTCGTTCAATATCTGTTGCCAGGTGTACAAGTACATAGCATATTTTTTACCAACAATGACGTTTTTACTTGAGACGTTATGCACGTTTTAAGGTTATAAGGTCCAGTCATGCATAGGGTTGAGAACGTCTGAAGAGCTTCATTATTACTGTCGCATTATTTATATTGACGCTGTTGAGAGTTTTTCTTTCTACATAACGAAAAATATGTATCGTAGTATCTTACAATAATATTTTCCTTTACAGTGTCCCGTATGAATCAACCATTGTAGGATAAGTGGACATGTATTGTGGGTGGTCTTAAGTGATAAGACAGCTTCACGACAAAGGTGCCACGGAAGAGTATTTTCATGTAAAGGTTCTTTACAACTACTAAGAACTGTATCGTCAATAGAGTGAACAGACTGTAAAAATATGTAAACGTAGTAAGTTTATTTCATCGATAAAAGCAATAAGTAAATAGTAACGCTTTGTTGAATTGTATCGCTCCTTGTACAAACTTTTCTAACTGGTTATTGGTTACAATTTGGCATGGCTTTCAATCTTACCAAATCTGGTTAATGTTTTCACACTGACCGTTTAAAATTAAAAAAACAACTATTTTTTATATTACAACACAGATCAAAAATGCTATTATAAATATTTAAACGTGAAACACGTTTAAAATACAAACTTGAGATGCATGCACACTAATGTTTGATTTTTGTATATTTTGTAGAAATATAAAAATATATAACAATGACGAACCTACAAATATTTCGTTGTAATGATTCATTAAGTAATACATATAATTCTACAAAGATCGTTCGGTGTTCGTTTTTTTTCCTTTTATACCTTAAATATCCCCGTGTAAGCAAACTGACAATTTCTCACAAACTCGATAGACCAGTCCCATTTTTTTTACAAAAGCTAGCTACATATCCTCAACATATCTTCATTGAGAATGACCTATGTGCAAAGTTTTCTGCCTCGCTATGGCATTTCTGAGAAAACAACATAAAGCTAAGGTCACATAAACATCACCAGCGTCTTCGAATAGTCTTTTCCTAAAACATACAAACACATTTATGTATTGATCACAATGAGATGGCTAACGACTGAGCGTACTAGTATGTATTAAAATAAAAATAACACTTATTGACGGAAAAGGGCATTTATTAATTATGCCATATAGCAATTGTTTAAACACAAAAAAGGATGTATTTTTTTAAATACATATCTGTGTGGCAAACAACGCCACTAACATGAATATAAACAAAATAAACGATGGATTTCAGTACAATGAGAAACAAAAAACTGTAACAAATTTATATCAGTAAAAAAGTATATAAAATATACAAGAAACTAAATAGTTTCTAAAATACAGAAAATAGGTATGAAATTGTTTAAAAAGTGGTGGAGGTGTGGTTGGTGGTGGATCTCGAAAAATAATTGCGATTCTGAGAAACGTGTCTCGTCTTGTTGAGTTTCTGGTAAGAAAGACTGTAAGACTGTATAGAATTTAATAGGCCAAGACGATCACGTGGTAAAAATCTAAACAATCATTGGTTACTTAATATGCAACTTATTGTTGACGTAATTAATACGCACCATTGTAATTTCCGTTTATAATAGTACTGCTCAATGACATAAAAAAAACTTGATGTTGGTATAAACTTTAATTTCGGAGCCGCCGGGCATGACTAAAGAGAACTCTCTTTGAAAATATGTCGCGTTGATGTTATTAAAACATATGCTGTGCCTTGTCGCCAATCACCTCAATCGTCAGGAATTGATCGCAGGTCTAATCTAATCGGCGATTTATCGCCAAGCTAGGAATTTTATGTGACAGTAGATCAAGAATGGCAATAACTTTTTTTAAATGCTTGTGTCATGGATAATTGTTCGTCTTTAATTTACGCTCCTATCTAGTTTATTTATGAAAAATATGCCTTATAAAAATTGTAACATGGGTATTGACATAACCTAAGTAAACGTGATAAGGTTTACACAAATTAGCATCCATAATTTATCCGCTTATTCATTTTAAACAAAAACAGTAATCTGCTGTGACTTTAACATTATTTAAACAGTTATTAGTACCAGTGAGTTAGGAATTTTATATTGATATTGAGGTTATTTATACTGTGATAGTAAATGGTTCGTCTGACAATTGGTTCATTTGCCAAAGTAACTAAGTATTGTTTTTAGTTCAGTCAAACTTCAATTTGAACTTCCTAAACTTTGGTCACAGTCAAAAGCTAAACTTAGTAACAAAGCAGTTATTGAAAAGCAACGGCCAGGTACGCTATTTTAGTAGATTAAAAATATATATATATATTCCTTTATTACAACACCTGCGAAAGTCAAGAAAGTTCGGCTCGTGGTTTTTATTATCGGCAGTGTTTACCACTGCTGTGTAAATACAGCAGATTGCACATCAGGTCACCATGACTTATTATGTGCAGTATCACAAAAGGTATTGTACAAAGGAGTTATACTATGTATTTGCCACTTGTCTACTGGTAGATAGAATTTAAATATCTGTGGAAATTTTGATAGGACCTTTTCTTATTTACCTATTCACACTTTTTACCACACATCGCCGTAGGCCAATTTGTGATGTTTTAATCAAAAACGGCGGTGAACAGGAAAAAAAAAGAGAAGAAGAAATAAATTAACAAAAGAAAGCAATAAATCACGAAATAAAACCAGAAAGAAATAGAGAAAGAAACAAATGATAGGAAATAAATCGACAAAGTTCAAAGAGAGATGTTAGACATTAATTAAAAATCGACGATCTGGCAATGTACCATAATACGAAGGTAACACCAACTAATGAAACAGTGGATCATTGCAAACATGCCCTGGCTAGTCGCAAATCATAAGAATAATGTATTTTGTTGCCTAGTTCTCGAGTTATCGTGTTGTCACAAGCAATCGTAGACTCACCTATACTACTTAGATGTCACACACAATAGTTGAAACGTAAGGAAAGCAACATTAATAATATAAAGGCAACGACTACATGCATACGTCCACGACACGAATACGTCACATACCGACATGTATACGTAAAATAGTCACACGTATAAGTCAAACAACGACACTCACCCTCACACTATTTGTATTATATCCGTCTCACCTACATAAGGTGATTACCAGTCACGTGTTGTGCTTTAGTAGAAACGTTTTAATAGGAATATATGTGTACATTTGCTTTGTTGTTTTCAGATACATCGCAAGGACTAATTATGATCATTATAGCAACGTCCAGGTGTTTTGGGTGGAGGGAGGATACAAACAATTGTCTGGTTAGAACCACCGGCGCACCGCAGGTCAGCTGGAAGATCTTCCCACATTAAGTACTTAGTCCCGAACGGGACTCGAACCCACGCGGTGAGAGGCTAAGCTGAGTGTACATTTATGTAACACAGATAGTTGGCTCCTAAACGAATAGGAATACAGTAGTTAAATTATCTTCCCATATGAGGAAACAGATGTGAGATGAGATTGTCCAGCTTTTACGTAACAATTTGAGTGACTGTTTTATCTAGTAAGTGGGAACAATAGATTCGATTGGAAGCAAGATCGGGAGTTGCTATCCAGATAGTAGTTGAAAAAAAAAACACGAGCCTTGGCACAAATACTATCACAATTTATATACTCTTAAATTTTTAAACGTGATATCCGGCAAGTTTGTCCATGTTTTCTACAACAACCAAATAAATTAAAGTTGCCTCTCTGCAAAGAACCCGCAAAATGTTGCTGATTGACATCCTGCATCTATGTGACAAGTGAAGCATTACACCAATCTTGTCAAGTCGGTAATCCTCGGGTAAATCCGCCTTCGTTACTATAATCGGTTGGCTGTTTCTGGTGCAATGATACTTATAGAATCCCGGAAAATGGTACGTCTGAACTTTAGTTCTCACAAACACACGAAGTAAGTGGCAGGTGTACGGAAGTTAACAAAATTCGAGCTGTAATCTTTGATTTGCTAAAACCAATCTGCCAGGCACATAGTCCAGCGGTAGTACACAGCGTGTGTAGTGACACTATTTAAATCATCAGGCACTAATACTGACATTGCATGGTACTTTGAAAAGTTAAAACTGATGAGTCACATATGTCATTGAAGTATGCGAAATGACCATGGTCAAAATATCTGTAATATTATTTATTGAAAAAAATGTATTCGATATACACGAGAATTCATGATTAATATATATTTCGGCGAAGAAAGCTACACAACTCGCACCAAACCAAATCGCGTCATGAAAATTTTTACCAATTACGTACCACCCGAAAAAAATACACAATTACACACGGCAAACAACAATTAAGACCCCGCCATATCAATTAACACCTAACAGCCCGTATCAGCACTCGCGCCGTAGTTTACACTTACTCGCAATATAACGTAAACAGGACAGAACATGAACAGAACATCGTTTATTGAGATTTGTACATACGTACATCATCTGATACAAACATACATTCACACAATAAAATACAACAGTCACGTGATACAGTCACAATTTTACAAATATAACAAATAACATGGAACATTTGGAGAGTAAATCATTTATATCAGTGTATAGTTGATATTATCGTTATAAAAGAAAAACATCATTTAACTAGTTAAGTAGTTTTTTCTTATATTAAAGGCTTGCTTTATAAAATTAGCAACATTTGAAAGAGCTGTATTAACTTGAGTTGACATTAATATATTAAATTTGTAAACAGATGGTCTATTATAAAAATAAGAATCAATATACTTTTTGCGCATGGTTTTATATAATGGACATATGAGTACAAAATGAAATATGTCTTCGATATCCCTTGTATTACAACATGGGCAATATCGTTCGTTTCTTGGTATAAAATTATTTCCGAAACGACCTGTTTGTATTTTTAAAGAATGAGATGATATTCTTAATCTTGTTAAAAAGAATCGTAAATCAAAAGGTAGCAGATCAAGATATATTTCATACTTAAACATATTTTTGAAGTTCTTATATTCTTCCAGAACTGGACTGCGTCCTACAGACGCAAGCCAATCTTGGACAAAACAATCTTTTACTGTTCTTTTAAATAATTTTGGAAACATCTTTATATCCACCATTCCCGTGTTATTAAATAAGTATGAAAATCCATAATTATCCAATAACTTCTTACAATTAAATACCCAATTTCTTTTACCATTATTACAATCTTCAAAAGCTATTTCGTAGCATTTTCTTAAAATAGAGTTTCGGCTTTTCACTAGCCTACTCCAGTATTTGATAATCTAAACATAACGGGATATATATAAAGGATATCTTTCTAGCTCACCGTACACTGCTGCTGAACTACTACTGCTACGAACATTTAAAATCCTTTTGCAAAATTTAAGATGTACCCTCTCAATTGATTTTGCTTTAGTAAAACCCCATATTTCTGTAGCATAGTTTAACATGGATCCAACAAATGCATCAAACAACTCGCATAAATTTTTTGGCTTAATAGGGACTTGCTTACAATTGAATAATAAAACATTTAAAATAAAAATGGCATCTACCGTAGAATATCCCTTTCTGAAGCCAAATTGAGTATCTGGTATTTAACAAATGTTATACAAAAATCGTATATTCGTTTGTTCAAAATAGACGTGAAAAGCTTTGAGAGACAACTTAACAGGGATATCCCTCGATAGTTATTTACGTCATGCTTATCTCCCTTTTTATGCAATGGAGTTATAATACCTTCTTTCCATTGGTCAGGAAAATGGCCTGAATCGAGAATCATATTGAAAATATCACAAATGTATGGGCATACAATATCAACACTTTCAATAAGATATTCATTTAAAATAGAGTCAAGTCCATACGCCTTGTTCGTTCTTAATTTTTTTTACAGCACTTATAATTTCATTACATGTAAAATTATAATCTAATTGTTCGTTAAAATCGCTTTTAAAATCATGCGTTTTACAGAAATTCTCAGAATTCGACTCAGTTGTCTGGAATATATTTTTTTCTAGGTTAGAGAAGTATTCGTAAAAAGCATCAACTGTTAGCACGCTGTCAACTTTTGACTTCCTTTTTTTAAAATATTTCCAAAAATCTTTTGGCTTTCCATGCTTCAGGCGTTCTATATTCTTTAACTTTGTAACTGTATGTTTTCTCTTCTTCATACGCACAATATTTTTATAATTGTTTTTATTTTCTAATAAAATTTTCCTACTACAATAAGTGTTACATTGTTTAAAATTATTTACTGCAGTATCATAAGCCTGTTTTGCTTCGAAACAGTCTAAATCGAACCATTGTTTATCTTTTGAAGGCGTGTTAACATTAAAGGTTGAATTATGTTTATACAACACATTTTTACAAAACAATGGATCGGCAACACTCCTTAGGACATCTGTAAATCGCTGAACTGTATCATTTACTGAGTTAGGTTGACGCTCATAACATGTATGAACAATGTTATTTAACTCCGGCAATCTGCCAATTAATGATGAACGGAATTCATTTCTTAAATCAACATTCCATTTAAATCGAGTCTCTTCCCTATTTGATGAAGCAATATCGAAATTACCACAACAAATAGTCAGGGATAGCGGTACATGGTCACTCCAGGGTGTTAATGGGCCAACGACAAAATCAAGAATGCAAGACAAATCACATTCGCTGGCTAGTGCATTGTCTATAATTGATGACCCTTGTGTACATACATAGGTGCAGGCACCCGTATCGGCGTCGCTACCTACACGACCGTTCAATATACGCACACGGGTGGCTTTACACAGGTCAAGTAGGCGTGTACCAAAGCTGTTACACTTGACATCTTGTGAGGCCCTAACAGAGGGCATATCTGGAACATATTCTGTGTCGTCTATAAAACTATTTATTAAATCACATATTATTAAATCATTTCTCAAACCCACACGTGCATTAAAACACCGGTTAAATGCGAATTGAAACCTCTGGTGGATGATACAGATTGTCTGTCTAGGCATTAGGATTTAATGCAATACCTAACTATTCAAAAGAAATGTTACGTGATATATTCTTAACTTAGTGGTTTCATCATTTTACCTTAGAATGAGGAGTTTTTTTATGCATAATTCTGTTTTAACCGGCGGAAAGAACTAGGGCAAAGAAGACATGGGACACCATTTTTTCATATGCATCCGAAAGGAAATCGAACCAGCTTTCGAGTCCTGAACAGCCTTTGGCTCTATCTTAGGGCTGACTACCTAAAAATGTAGTTGGTCGACAATTCGCAAAATTAGCAGCTTTTTTGTCGCTGATAGGACTCTTTCAGGCCCAGGCAAGGCCTACATAGAGGAAATATGACACACTGTTTCATATGCATCCGAATCAGGTTCGAACCAATCTTTGACTCCTGAAGAGTCTTTGGTTTTATCTTGGAACAAATCGCCTAAAAACTGTCTTTGTACTTGGTCGGAAATTTGCAAAGTTCGCAGCTTTTTTGTCGCCGATAGCCCTCTTTCCGGCCCGTAAAGGCCGACATAGAGGAAATGTGACACCACCTCTTCGTATGCGTCCGAATGAAGATTGAACCAGCTTTTCACTCCTGAGGTGTCTCGTTTCCTCTATTTCGGCCTTGTCGGGCTCCGAATAGACTTCTTTTCGCGACCGAAAACCCCCCTTTTTGCAGATTTTGAACCAATTACAGAGACAGTCTTGGGCAGTCAGCTTTCGCATAGAACCAAAAGCTCTACATGAATTTAAGGCTGATTCGATCCTCTTTCAGATGTATATAAACAATTGCTGTCACATTTCTTCTATGTCGGCCTTGTCGAGTCGGAAAGAGGCCTATCTGCGACAAAGACTCGGCTTTTTGCAGATTTTTGTAATTACGGAGACATTTTAAGGCAGTAAGTCCCAAAACATCGCCGAAAGCTCTTGAGCAGTAAAAAGTTGGTGCGATCCTCTTTTAGATTCACATACAGAAGTGGTGTCATATTTCGTCTATGGCCTTGTCGGGGTCGGAAAGAGGCACATCTGTGACCAAAAATCTCCCTTTTTGCAGATCATTTACGATTTACAGAGACATTTTTCAGGTAGACCGGCTCAAGATAGAGCAAAAAGCTCATCCGGACTCGAAAGCTTGTTCGATTCTGTTTCGGGGGCATATGTAGAAGTTGTGTCACATTTCTTTCATTTCGGCCGTGTCGGGGTCGGAAAGCGGCCTTACCGCGACCAAAAATCCCAATACCTTGCAAACTATTTACCAATTCCGTAGACAATTTTTAGGCTGGCCGCCCCAAGATAGAGCACAAAGCTCTTCATGAGTTACCACTTACGGAGACGTTTTTCAGTCAATCTGTCCCAAGATAGAGCTAAAGGCTTTTCAGGACTCGAAAGCTGGTTACGTACATGTACAAAGAAGTGGTGTCACATTTCTTCTATTTCGGTTTTGTCGGGGTCGGAAAGAGACCTATCTCTGACCAAAAATCGTTTTGTTTGTTTTTTTGCAGTTTTTTTACCAATTACAGAGACATTTTTTTCCGGCACCAAAAATCTTCTAGTAAAATGTGTCCATATTTGGTAAAAAATCTGCAAAACGGATTTTGGTCGCTGATAGGCCTCTTTACAACAACGACAAGGCCGACATAGCGGAAATGTGACACCACTTCTTTATATGTATTTGAAAGAGGATCGAAACAGCTTTTAACTGCTGCAGAGCTTGTGGCACTGTCCTGGGGCTGACTGCCTCAAAAATGTCTCAGCAATGCGAAAACGAACTGCAAAAAGCGTACTTTTGGTCGCGGATCGGCCTTTTTTGCGACCACGACAAGGCCGACATAGAGGAAATGTAACGCCACCTATTCATATGCATCTGAAAACGGATCGAACCAGCTTTCGAGTCCTTAAGAGCCCGTGGCTCTTTCTTAGGGCTGACTGCCCGAAAAATGTCTCAGTAAGTGGTAGGAAATCTGCAAAAGGGTGTATTTTGGTCGCGTATAGACCTCTTTCCGACCCGACAATGCCGACATAGAGGAAATGTGACACCGCTACTTCATATGCATATGAAACAGGAACAAACCAGATTATAAATGCTTAAGAGCTTATGGCTCTACTTGTAGCTGAATGTCTAAAAATGTCTCCGTAATTGATAAAAAATCTGCAAAAATGCGGATTTTTGGTCTTGGATAGGCCTCATTCCGATCCCGACAAGGCCCACATAGAATAAATTCTTCATATGCATCTGAAAGAGAAGAGAATCGAACCAACTATCGACTCCCGAAGAGCTTTTGGCTCTATCTTGGGCTTACTGCCTAAGAATGGTTCCGTAATTAGAAAGTACAAAGATAACGGATTTTTGGTCGTGGATAGGCCTCCTTCCGACCATGACCAGTCTTGGTGTTGATTGCCTCAAAATGTCTCAGTAAGTGGTAGGAACTCTGCAAAATTGCGTATTTTTGGTCACGTATAGGACTCTTTCCGACCCCAACAAGGCCTTAACAGCTTTTAATTGCTGAAGTGCTTTCGGCTCTGTTTTGGGACTGACCGCCTGAAAAATGTCTTCGTAATTGGTAAAAGATCTGGAAAGAAAGCGGAGGTTCGGTCGCGAATAGGCCTCTTTTCAACCCCGACAAGGCCGACACAGAGGAAATGTGCCACCACTTCTTTATATGCATCTGAAAGAAGATTGAACCAGCATTTCGAGTCCTTAAGAGCCATTGGCTCTATCTTGGGGCTGAGTGCTTGAAAATTGTCTCGGTAATTGGTAAAAAATCTGCAAAATAGGGGGGACTTTTTGTCGCGGATAGATCTCTTTGCGATCCCGACACAACCGACATGGAGGAAATGAGACACCACTTCTTCATATGTTTCTAAAAAAGGATCCCACCAGCTTTTAACTGCTGAAAAGATTTCGGCTCTTTTTTGTAGTTGACTGCCTAAAACTGCGTCCGTATTTGGCAAAAAGTCTGCAAAAATAGCATATTTTTGGTCGTGGATAGGCCTTTTTCCGACTCCGACAAGACCGACATAGAGGAAATGTGACACCACTTTTTCATATGCATCTGAAAGATTATCGAACCAACGTTTAACTACCGCAGAGCTTTTGGCTCTATCTTGGACCTAAATGCCCCCAAAATTGTCTCAATAAGTGGTAGGAAATCTGCAAAAGATCGTATTTTTTGGTCGCGTATACACTTCTTTCCGACCCGACAAGGCCATCATAAAGAAAATGTGACACTACTTCTTCATATGCATCTAAAAGAGTATAAAACCAGCTTGTAACTGCCAAAGAGCTTTTATCTCTATCTTTGGGCTGACTGCCTAAAACATGTCTCCGTATTTGGTACAGATTCTGCAAAAATAACGGATTTTTGTCGCGTATAGACCTCTTTCCGACCCCGACAAGGCTGACATAGAAGAAATGTGACATCACTTCTTTATATGCATTTTAAAGAGGATCGAACCAGCTTTCGAATCCTGAAGAGCTTTGGGCTCTATCGTTGGACAGATAGCCTGAAAAAAGTCTCCGACCTAGGTAAAATATCTGCAAAAATAGCGGATTTTTGGTCGTGGATAAGCCTCTTTCCGACCCCGACATAGAGAACAAACGACACAACTTCCTCGTATGCATCCGAAAGAGAATCAAACTAGCTTTTGACCGCCGTAGAACTTTTGGCTCTATCTTTGGGCTGACCGCCTAAAAAATGTCTCCGTTAGTGGTAGGATGTCTGCAAAAAAATCAGATTTTTGGTAATGTATAAACCTCTTTCCGACCCCAACAAGGCTGACATAGAAGAAATGTGACATCACTTCTGCATATGCATCTAAAAGAGGATAGATTAAGCTTTCGACTCCTTGAGAGTTCTGGGCTCTGCAAAAATGGCGGAATTTTGGTCGTGGATATGCCTCTTTCCGAGATTGATCAAGTGAAAGTTCAATTCAATAACCAGCTAATTGGCAGATTCCCTAAAGCAGTCCGCAGTTAGGTATATATTAGTTTCAGAGATGCACAAAATGCTATGCCAAGTGTGCCAAATGTAACCATGAACAAAAGATTCATAAAAAATGCATAGACAATGTTGATAGATACTAATATTATGCAGAAACTGTTAAACAAAACACGTATATACATGTTTTAGAGCGTATTACTCAAAGAGTACCCAGTGCCAGGATTATGTGAATGGGTGTGAGGTTATGCCAGGTGTTCACAGCATACTACACACAGTGACGGCAGCACTACATCTGCTTCAAGTGGACACTGTCTCCAGATAACTGAAATAGTGTTGGTGGGACGATAAACTTAATAAGCATTAACATAAGCTTACTATACATGCATTTACATTGCTTGTACAATTGGTGTAGCTCCAGATTAACCAGCTGTCTGACAAGGATTTGCACACTGAGCTATTGAGTCCCCAGCAATACTGCTTTTGACCCGCCATATAGTTTTTTGGCAATACCTTAATCATTAAGTGTTGGTTGTTTCCAAACTAATGCAAAGTGTTTAGGATAAATACATTTTAAGTAACACACAAAAGTGCAACCATTATTATCACTTATGTTTGTAGATTTATTTTTTCTTTTATTTCGATGGCTCAGTGCAAAACAAGCCTAACTCCATATTTTGCAAAGAATGTATTTTTTTCTTAAAATATGATGTCTTATAACATTTTCTATCATCCCTGTAAATATTTTGATAATGTTCTTAACATGTCCAAAATAAATCATATTTTCCTAAAATATTCAAAAGTTCCCAAAAGTCAAACAAAGAAATAGGAATGGAATAATCTATTTCAGGAGGGAGTGTAGTGGGGCGGGGGTGGCTGTGAAATCTTTAGTTGTGTTTATTTTTTTATTTATATTTTAATGTCAAACATAGGAAGGAAAGAGTTGTCTTTTTTTCAAATAATGGGGGTGTCCAAAATATGACAAAGGATTATAATGTCTCAATGTTGCTGTGTGCCATTCTGTGTATTCTAACTGAATAAAGCAATACTACATGGAAAAAGGGAACATATAAACTGAGATTGACACTGTCTATGCATAAACTAAAAGAGAGCTAGTCAGCCAATTTGTATTTATAACACTGGACAGTGGGCTACTCTGATTAGGACTCAAAAATCCTTATAATTGCAAATATGGTCTTGACCAGTTTTTATTATTTCAAATCTGCATCATGACAGTTGAAAAACTTGAACCTGAGCACTAAAAGGAATAAAATTCATTAATTTAGTTAGCTCTTTCAAACTGGATTGAGTGAGCCAAATATTTTAACAATTTAAATCTTACTCAAGGTTTGTGATACTATATAAAGGTGGTATCCGACAGTGTGGTTCTATTAAATACACTACCAACATTTAACCGCCGCTTTGGGGAACTTGGTCATACCTTTTACATAAACCCATACTTTAGTCATTATAAGGACGATTTTGAACACTTACTTGTTAGACTGTACAATTCATGAAAAAAAATATTCTAAATATTTAGTTTTTCAAACTCTATAAAAAGCACAATATTGGTCTCTGTTAAAAATTTATATCGATGTCAGAGTGGATTACCCGTATGACAATATAAAAGTAAATGGTCACAGGGTTTTCTAAGTTAAAAAATAGCTATCTTTGCAGCGTGGCTCGGATAGGAAACACCTGTTTGCAATCACGAATTGGAATTTATAATTGACTGTTCACAGAGGTCTTTGGAATTAATCAACAGCATTTTGCAGTACATTTTCAGGTACCAATGACTTATTTGGTTATTTGAGAATATTCTTTTTACCAAACTGTCAGATACCACCTTTGAAATGTGCCAGACATTGGACTCAGGCAGTTACATGAGGAGTATCCTAAGATTACATTTGAAAAGTTCCGAGACCTCATTTAATCATACAAGTCAAGTGTGATAACCAAGTCTCATCACATGTTCTACACAAAGCTTTCGTTTGATACCACTAATGCATAAACACAAACACTGAAAATACAATTACAGAAGACCCGTACAGAATTAAATGCTTACTAAATAAATTGTCGTTGTCAATGTTATTATGTTTATGCAAATAAATATGTTACATGTGTAAACGTTGAGGCATTGAATTCACTCGATTGTTACGACAGCTAAACTACAATGTAATTTAATGTTCTTTGATATAAAGTACATCTGCTATTTAATATTTTATTAATTTGCTTACAAAACCTTAGTTTGTTGTCATTTATGAATGAATGGTAAAATGTTGTATACTTAAAAGTTAGTCTAAATTTTGTTTGACTTAGTACTTCTGCTACAGTGCATGTCATCCAGAACTTGTGTCAAACTTGTTTACATTGAACAACATGTTATACATCTTCAAAACTTTCTGCAGCCAATCAATAAAACAGAAAGGGCAATATTTTTGTACGTCTCGAAATTCCCACTAAAATGACTTATAACTGCATCATTATTACCATAATGTTTAAGTTTTAAACATGATACGTGTACTTTCTTTTGTATAAAAATCATCAATATATCAGAATTGAAAAGACTTTGACAGGTTTCGCTGGCTCATTATCATTATTATCATTATTATTATTATTATTATTATTATTATTATTATTATTATTATTATTATTATTATCATTATTATTATTTGGTGCCTATCAAACCCAAATAAAAAAATATTATTATATCATATTTATATAGCACTTTTAATATAATAAATATTGTTAAAGCTTAACACTTAAACATTAATTTAAGATAAAAAAATAAAATAAATAGAAGCAACCAAGAAATGGGCAAACATAAAATGTAAACAAATGATAAGAGAACTTCTTAAACTTAATATTTATTATCTTAGATTGATAATAAACAGTAACGAAAATTACATTTCATAAAATCTATATTCAATACGACCTGTTCAGTCTGTAAAAGTAAAACAGGATTTTTAATACAAATGATATACAATTGATGAATCCATAAAATATAATCTTCCCATTTATAAATGTATGCAATGAACCCTCTGTATTTTATATTATCACAGTAATCATATAAATAATATTTTACTTACATTAAATTTAGGCTTTCATTTCACTTTGACATCAAAGATTCTTTTTAGTCATGGTGTATTTGTTACAGCCAATCTGTGATTTCAGTCGTTTCATGAAACAAAGCAACCAATGTAGATAATCAAAGGGTAGTGGGAGTGGGGTTTATCATACGTTTAAATTAGCTTCCACAATGCTGTGTTGCTTTAATTTGACTATGATAATTTTAAATATGTTCTTTTTTTCTTATTTTGTTTTTTTAGGTATATTCAAATAAATTATACCAGTTATGATATCTAAGGCATAACTAAGCTCAAGACATTATTACATAGATTAGCTCAATCTGTGTAACACTGACATGGAGATTTTAGCCATTTCATGAAATGAAATATTTAGCCGTTTCATGAAACGGCTGAGTGAATTAGTCATTTCACGAAAAGGCTAAAAAATTTAGCCATTTTATGAAACGGCTGATTTCACAGATTGGCTGTAACATATATACCACGGTTTCTATCTACAAGACACATATAACTCATTGTTCACTTTAGTGTTCCAAATACTTGGTATTTTTTTATACATTTCTTACAATAATGTAATATGTACAGTGCAAAACTATTACTATCTTTAATTAGGCGTAGTTTTGCACCAACTTATTACTAAAACTGTGCAAAATGTATGCGCAAAACTTTACCTAATTAATAAAATGTTTAAAAAAAACACACAAAACATTATTCTCAACAGAAAACTTGTTTCAGCATTTATTTTCATATACATAAAAGAACACATAGTAGGAAAAAGTATTGTAAAATGTCAGTTTGAGAAGAGAGGAAAATGTGTTGTTGTTTTTTTTTGTTTGTTTGTTTTTGTTTTTGTTTTTTTTTTGGCTCTGGTGTAAACTTTTAAAAAAATGATTTGGGCTAGTTTTACGCTGAGCCATCGACTTGTAGGCTGCTTCAACTTAAAAATGGCCTATGCGCCAAGTCGGATAGAGTAAGAACATTTAGGGTGACCTTTGAAAAAAAGACAAATAAACATTTTCAAAAGATTTGGCAGTGTAAATTTTGATGGCGATTGTGATAAGTTTGCTTTTATTGAAAGAATTGTGGAAATGCCACTGTGGAAATGCCATCGAAAACTGTGTCGGCGAATGTTACAAACAAGATCTTGATCAATGTGGAGAAATAATTTTTGTGACAAGTACAATCTACATATGCACCTTTTATTAGGGCTCTACTTTTTCAATGTGTTCTTAAATTTGTTTCATTTCTGGATATTTATGGTTGGTTACATTCACTTTTTATGACGAGGCAGTTGCACATCACATGATCAAAATTTTCTTTTTTATAATGTTTAATATTTCCTTTGCTTGTCCGATGGTGAAACGTATTTTTTAAAACTGATCTTAAACTGTCTCTCTTTTTTGTTATATACCTTAGTAGATTCATTTATATTACATGATTTCTTTTACATTTGAAAGATTATCTTTGTTGTTTTACCATTACGCGTCTATACATTCATTTTCATACCCCTCACAAAGCAGCGGATCGATTAATGGCCTTAGTCTCAAAGCACTTTCTTGGCATGTTTAAATCTCCTTAACTCCCTAAAGACTTTTGTTTAATTTAGTCAAATGTTCACCTAAGTGCAATGTTGAGAAGAACCCATGTCACAACCATGCCGGGTCAAGGTCATGATTGAAGATAAATAGTTTAAACCTTTGATTGAGGACTGCTTTATATCTTCTTTATCCTTGTAATGATTTTCATTTAACTTGAGTACAAAAAAATCTTTTCTTCTCACTCTCACTGCCAGTCTGCAGTTGGCTTTTATTAGGATGGTTTGCTGTTCTTTTAATCCTCCTTAACAAATACTAACAATGGTATTTGTTTTTGTTGATTGTTCTCCTATTTGCTTAAGTGTTATAATTATATGTCATACTTTTTCTAAGATTTTCTTTATCTTTTGTGACAGTTAAAGTTTGTAAAAATACTTGCTTTTGTTTTTAGTTTCACATTTGTCTTTGATTTTATCATACTAACACTTTGCCATGATCTCTCATTATTCTTTCTTGATAATTTATTGCATACAATTATTAGTGTTTAGCAATACATTGCCCCATACAAAATATTCAATTGTAGTATGTTTCTTTCTCTAATAGACTTTAATTCATTACTGCATTTTGGATTTATTGTCATGATGTTACATTCATTGTAAAACACAATACCAGTACTTCAGATATATGTCATTGTAACTTTAATTATATTGTAACTATTCTATTGTTATCATACGTCCGTCAAAGACGGGACATATTATGGGATTACCCATGTCCAGATATTTGTCCGGAGCATAACTCCAAAACTATCAAAGCTTTTGACTTGAAACTTCATAGGTGGATATATCACAATGAGACAAAAAGCAGTGCTTAAGAATCATCACTCTGCACTTTATGATGTTGAAGTTATGGCTCTTTGTTTAATTTTCCTGTCCGGGGCATAGCTCCTCCATTATCAAAGCTATTGGCTTGAAGCTGGATACATAGGCAGGTCTTATTGAGACGAAGTGCAGTGCACAGGAACCGTAACTCTGTACTTCCTGATTTTGGAGTTATGCTCCTTTGGATTTATGTTTTTGTCTTGAGCATAATTCCTATGTTTTTTAAGCTATTAATTTGAAACTTCGCAACTGGATAGATCTCATTTAGATTAGGTGCAGTGTATAAAAACCGTCACTGCACACTTCATAATTTTGGAGTTATTACCCTTAGTTCAATTTTCGTACTTGATGTTTGCATCATACTCCTACATTATCAAAGCTCTCGACTTGAAACTTTAAATGTAATGAATTAGACGAAAATTGATTTCCCTTTAGTATGTGCAATTGCCGCAAGAGGGCGTAGTAGTTTTACACGAGGTGTGATGTGCTTGGCTGATCAGTGATCATTCAGCGCTTGTTACTCGCAGATGAAACACAGTTTTTCTAGCTAGCCACAGATATGGAGGAAAACGCCAATACCACGTGCTCTGCAACCGACATAAATAATAACTTGAAGGAAATTCTGTTTGAATTGAAATATCAGCAAATGGAAATTAACTAAATTAAAAACACTAGGCAGTGTCCTGTTAAAACTGAGAGTATTAGTAAAGACTAGGGATGTCAAAGGATACTATATTTGGTATCCGGATATCCGTCGAACGATCCGAACGGATATCCGGATATCCGGATATAAATCTTAGTTAATTCTGATGTTGCGGTCGGATGTGTGGTGGGTTACTACCGTTTCCATTGACATACTTAAATCTTCATTTTAATGGAAATAATTAAATCAAAATTTCCATAGGCATAGGCACTTCATCATTTTAATAGTTAATGAAATACGAACAATAAAACACGTTTAGTAATTTTAATTCACGCCCCCATAGACGGGTGCTTATTCTTCAAGTGGTTGTGGAGGTTGGATGTGTCGCCGCCATACGCTAGCTCTACGCTGCAGTAATTACATTTTGCTTTGGATTTGTCTACGGACCTCACAAAATGTCGCCAAACATCGGACTGAAGATTGGAAGGCATAACTTATGATTTGTTTAGGAAGTGTATGTGAATAAATCAAGATCACGGTGATCGAATGAAAACATAATCAATATTTGGTTTTGTTTACCCTCGCCCTAACTATTGTTATAGGGCGAGCATTAATATATGGAAGTTTAAAATATAATATCACATTGGGTTACTTTTAATGGCGTGAGGATTGCCTAGTGTCCGGAGGATTAAAATGAAAAAATAATAAATTCATCAATTCATTTATACAATCCAAACGGACTTAATTAAACATGAGTAACTGATATTTGCCGACAAACCTGTTAATTGTCTACATAATTGTAGCTCTATCTCTTCTTAATAAAGCCGAACTAACAAAATTAAAGATAATAATCCTTATCAAAAAGAATAAATAAGTAAAAGCTTCAAACAATGGCTGTTAATTGGCAAATTATTATACATAAGCTTAAGCACATTTCTAAAACTGTGAAGTTCATCAAGAAAATTAAAGATAACATTCGCTAAACAAAATGGATCAGTAGAAGCTTCAAACGTTGGCGGCTAATTAGCATGTTATTATACATACCATCATGCTTTAGCACATTTCTAAAACTGTGAAGCCAAATATACAATACTGCGTGTCACCACCTGTAACCACCTGTCGATAATCCGTTACACCTGCGTATGTGTGAATGCACACTGACACGACAGCAGAAAGATAACTTAGCAAAATGGCCAAAACATTTAATTAAAGGTTTAAAATGGCCAATACATTTAATTAAATGTTTAAAATATTTCATTTTTAAGCGAATATCCGGATACCAAAGTCGATTCGGATATCCGACGATTCGGACGGATATCCGGATATCCGTTGACATCCCTAGTAAAGACATAAAATGGAGATTTGAAGGAAATATACAACAGTATGTGTTCAGTTCTGAAATTGAGGAGAGTATTAAACAGTGTATGTGGGCGTTGCAAAATCAAAAATACGACTATGCTCAGGAAAAATGCAGTGACGCTTTGCAAAAAAACAAAACACGTAAGGAACATATTCGTATAGCGGATTCGTCCGAAGGCGGATGGGAGACGGTGCGTCAGTATCAGACGAACTCACTTGCCAGCGACTCCAACGACGAGTCGCGAATAAACCGTGCCAATTCGCGGGCGGTGAAAAAAGAAAAAAATCGTCGTTGGCCAAGTCGAGGAAATCCCGCCCAACAGCCGCGTATGGGCATTCAGACGCTATGCGTCACCATCTGGAGGGTCAGACCAGAACCCGGCCGGCTCCATATCCGGTTCCACAGCAGACAGGTTCCAGTCTTTTTCGAGGTAACATATCGCAACCCGGTCCCTGCTTTGCATGTGGAGAGACCGGCCATTTTCGGAGAGCATGCCCCAGTACGCGAGGTCATCAGGCAGACGTCATCGGTCGGAAGTAATGTCGCCACGACATCACAAGTTACCGAGCGTTGCATCACAGATATCAAAGATGAGTATAAATCTGATGATTTTTTAACTTTTGACGAAGTAGATTTACGTTTGAATATTTTATTTATGAACAAGTTCAAAAAGACATTATTGTTCGGAAAAGATTAAAAGAACATATTCAGTTTTGGAAAGATATTGGAGCAAATCAATTTATTCTCGACTCTATTGAGTATGGTTATAAAATTCCATTTTACTCCTTGCCTGGAAGTGCAATGCTCAGAATCAATAAGTCTGCACGAGATCATTCATCGTTTGTTTTAGAGGCTATTACTGATTTACTAGACAGGGGATTAATAGAGCAATTAGACTTACCTCCTAAAGTTGTTAATCCTTTGTCTGTATCAATTCAAAGTAGTGGTAAGAAACGTCTTATTTTAGACCTAAGATGGGTTAATAAACTAGGGATGTTAACGAATATTCGAATATTCGAATATTCGAATATCAAGTCGCTATTCGAATAGAGATTTTGGGATTCGAATATTTTATATTTTTATTTCACTTTTGTTAAGTTCGAAGGAACATTGAAAAGACATTTCTTTAGTTGATCGTAGTGTCCCCAGCGACTTAAGACGCTAGCGATGTGTAATCGCGTTCGCTCTAAGATAGAGGGGGTGGGTCATGTCTCCTGATAACGAATTGCCATCTGGTTAACAGCATGAAATCACCTTACCGGGCACAGCTCCTTCTCTGCCCCCTCTCCCAGTTAGACCCAGTCACATCACCCACATCACCATACAACTGTGGAAACAGTTGCCAACGTACAATAAACACACATGTCAGTTCAATGCTGCGGCAATTAGCTACAGCAATTACGTTACACTGACTCTACCCAGCTTCGGTCGGGATAGTGTGTAATAAATACATTATATAAGGCTATACTTATTGATAACAGTCCACCAGAAGCTGTGAGCGTGAGACCTTTAATTGGCTGTACACTTGAGCGATTGTGTATTGGTAACTAAATGTCTCTAATTGACATGTTATGGCTTCGGATTAACGCCCTTAGCGATATCAGCTAATCACAATTAAACATCAATCCGACCACCAACCAATCAAGACCGTTAATTGGCTGTACACTTGAGCGATTTTCCTTCATAAAACCTTCGTGGTTTTGCCTTATTGTCTTACAGTCGATCCAGTATCACCCGCATTTTGTCCTTTTGAAAATGCCACCTTTAATCATTAATGTATTTTATAAGATTAGTTCACAAAACATAATTGACTGTTTGTTTTGGTTAGGAGAGTAAAATATTAAAATTGTAAGCTATTTTGCATGTGTTGTACAGTTTCATCTAATAAAATTATGATATGGTTTTATTAAATCGATGATTAGCCGCTTAAATGCGTCATATGTTAATACAAATAAGTAATTAATTTCACAAAATGCCTTTAAATTGTAAAGGTTATTACACGAAGTACAACACGTAACAAAAAAGACACCCACCTTTAAGGTGACTAATTAATAATGTATATATTATACGGGACTTTGCAGGTCATCTTAACATTGATTGGTTACTTTATAGTTTTTATAAGAGTTTCAATAATAATAATAATAATAATAATGATAATAATAATAATAATAATAATAATAATAATAATAATAATAATAATAATAATAATAATAATTGTTAAGTAGCAATGACATTGTTTACGCATTTACTGGCATTCTTCACTGACAGTATTTTCTTGCAAACTACCGCTGACCAAGTAAAGAAACGCCCCGTCTGGTCCTTCACTATAAACAGGATAATTGCGGATTCATAATATTGCCGTTTGTATTTCTAAAAGAAGAAATCGTCGTTTTAAAATTAAATGCTATGCTAAAATCACAAATCTACCGCAGCTTCTGCATTAAGTAAGGCTAGCAATGTCAATTGTGGTCAGAAATAAACATTTTACAATGAATAAACACATTGAGTGTAATGGAAAATTACCGTGTTGTATGCCACTATGATATAAATTCGTTCCGAATATTCGAATATGATTCGAATACACGTTCCGAATATTCGAATATCGTTTTGGGATTCGATTTACATCCCTATAATAAACATGTGTGGAAACAATCGGTCAAATATGAAGATTTGAGATTGGCACTAACATATGTTAGGCAAGGAGGTGGGTTTATGATAAAGTTTGACATTCATTCCGCATATCATTTTGTTGACATTTTTCCCGAGCACACGACATATCTTGGTTTTTCTTTTCCTGATAAAAATGGAATTATTTGTTATTACAAGTTCAGAGTCCTTGCTTTTGGTTTAGGAGTCGCCCCTTATTTTTACACTAAGCTTACGCGGCCTTTAATTGCAAAATGGAGAGGTGAAGGAAAGAAGGTTATAATGTTTTTAGATGATGGTTTTGGTACTGATGACAGTTATGAGCAAACTGTGCAACTAGCATTAGAGGTGAAATGTTATTTGTTAAAATCTGGTCTCATCCTAAAAGTAGATAAGTGTATCTGGGATCCAGTACAAGAAATGGAATGGTTGGGAGCACATACACATAAATACACATCAGTTTTCTATTTCAATTCCTGAAAGAAGAATAAACAAGGCACTTGAGACGATAGAATTGTTAAAGAGTAAAAATTTTGTACCGGTGCGGAAAGTAGCGAGTTTTATTGGACAGATTATTGCTATGAGCATCGTTATTGGCACAGTAGCACAAATTATGACAAGATTTTTGAGTATTGATGTAGTAAGTGCGAGTTCGTGGAATGAGTAAATCAGGCTTTCCAGCGATAGTTATTGTCAATTAGAATTTTGGAAGGACACAATTAGGTCTGTTAACTTAAGGAATTTAGGTAACACAGGTGCGTGTTCTCGTGTTGTGTATAGTGACGCTTCGAATGTTGCGTATGCAGGATATGAGGTTGGAACTGTCAATGGTGTCGCGCATGGGGCTTGGGGCCCGGGGGAAATGAAAGAAATCTACTACATGGTGAGAACTCTGGGCTGTTTATAGGGTTTTGCAATCTCTTGTTCATGTGTTGTGTAGCCAGAGAGTAAAATGTTTCACAAATAATAAAGGAGTTAGCAGCATTGTGAGTAAAGGTTCCATGAAAAGTGATCTGCATATTCTTGCTATGAAAATATTTGACTTCACCGCTAAAAATGCTATTCACCTCGAGGTAGAGTGGGTCCCCAGAGTGGGGCATTGGTATAGAAATTTTTGAGATGATCGTGCATAAGTGGGAACATAATGCAAAAACTTAAAACATTTTTCAGTAGATTTTGGTGTCCTGGATCTGCTGATATAGATGCATTTACTTTTGACTGGAGCAAGTTTTTTGGTCTGTATGCGCCTCCCATTATTTTGATCCCAAGAGTTCTTAATAAGATGGTTTATTGCACAGTAAGAGGAGAGCTTGTTGTACCTGAATGGAAATCGGCTGGATTTTGGCCTTTGGTTAGTGGACAAGATGGACCTTTCTGTACGTTTGTGAAGGATATAATTGTGTTGCCTTCAGGAAAAGAGTTCTAAGTACTTTGCAAAAACGGGGTCGGTATATTTGGTACGGAAAACCTGAAATTTCGCATGTTAGCTCTTAATGTAGAGTTTTAGATTACTTACCGAGGGAGGTAACTCGTATGATGTGTAAACTGAAGTATTTCAGCAGTTACGGCGCTTGCCTCGTATTGAATGGCACTCGATGTGTGCGGATGTTTACAAGTATTTGAACTCAAATCCGGTATCGGATTTAATCGTATGAAGCCGGTATCGGCTGTGGGTTTAATAAATCAAAATAAATTTGATTTATTGTTTTTGTTTAAGAACATTGTACAAAAATAATGATGTTAATGATTTTAATTTTCTTAACTGAAAAATATATTTATTTTGTTTATACATTTATTTTTGCAGTTGAACACCGAGGAAATCAATTCGCTACCGGAAGTCTGCTAGTAGGGTCTCCTTGCTGCCGGAACTGCTTACAGAGAGCAGAGCGCCCAACACTGCAGAGACTTACAAGAGTGGATTCAAGCGGTGGTGTGATTGGGCTTTAAGTAATAATATTCCCAGCAAGGATACCTTACCTGCCAAGGCGTTCCAAGTGGCTTTATACTTGGCTTCTTTAATTCAATCTGCAAATTCTCCAAGCCCAATTATGAATGCTTTTTATAGTATTAAGTGACATCATGAATTATCAGACTTGCCTTCTCCTACAGATTCAAATTTGGTAAAAAATGTGTTAGAAGCTGGAAAAAGGAGACTTTGTAAACCTGTAAAGAAAAAAGAACTGATTACTGTATCAGTTTTAGAAAAAGTTTATCATTCACTGTATAAAGACTTGAATGTGTATAACCAACGTACTATCTGTGCGCTGTTGTTATCTTTTGCTGCCTTTTTAAGAAGTAATGAATTGTTAAATTTAAGAAGATGTGATATTGAAATTTTCCCCATGTATATGAGTGTATTTATACAATCTTCTAAAACAGACAAGTATCGAGATGGCGCCTGAGTGCCTGTAGCAAGAACGGGAACTGTGCTTTGCCCTGTGGCTAATCTTGAGAAATAATTTCTTTTGGCTAAGATTGCCAATGATTCAGACTGTTTGTTTTTTTGTTTTTTTTCAAAATTAACTAAAACAAAAACGGGTTACAGAATAAGAGAAACGCAAAGTTCTTTAGCATACAGCAACTTAAGAAAACTTTTTATTGATGCTGTCAAACCTTTTGTCAAAGACGTGAAGTCTTTTTGTTTGCACTCTTTCAGATCTGGCGGAGCCACTGCGGTAGCAGTAGGGGTATCCCTGACCGATTGTTCAAAAGGCATGGGCGTTGGTCTAGTGAGTCTGCTAAGCATGGATATGTCACGGATCCTTTAGATGAACGATTAGGAGTTTCACAATGCCTAGGTTTGTAGATATATAGTAATATTTCCTGTTACTATTTATGTTTTAAACATTATATATTTTTTGTTTGTTTGTTCTGATATCTCGGTAGAGCCCGTTCTTTTAATTCAGCCGGTATGTGGATGCTAACGGCTCTACCAAAAAACAGTTTTGTTTTTGTTATTAATGATGAGATAATGCAAGGATGGAAGGGAATAGATGTTTTTGTAACAGAGTGCAGTGCACAAGAACCGCCACTCTGCTCTTCTTATTTTTGAGTAATGTCCCTTTCTACACCAATGTCATTACTCTCATGTAAATTTGTGTATATTTGATGTTATTCCCCTTCTATTTTTATTCAGTTACTGAGATTGCAGTCCACAAACATGCCAGAGTGCAGTGCACAATAGTGCACGGCAGTTTGGCAGATTAAAGATTTTTTGGATGTGTGTTTGTGTGCAGTTATTTTGTCAGCTTATGTCCAGTGCATAGGAAAATGGCATAATAAAGAATATGTCAGTTTCTTTTTCTTTAGACATTATTGCGAATTTCAATAGACCCCTTTCTAAATTGTATCATGACTTTTTACCCTAAATCCCCCGGGGAATAGCACTGACATGTTTTCTTTGTAACGCATTGCATCATACTGTTAGTGTAATTGTTGTCACATTATGCCATGCTAGAGTAATTATTGTCATAGTTTTTATGTACCCACCTGTTGAAAAAGTAATGGTGTATTTATCAATCCGAGATTATATGGTTCTGGTCAAAAACCTATATACAGCTACTCATATTCTTAATATTGGTCATAGGTTAAGTTTAAGTAAGATTAGTATGAGCTTTATGTAAGTAATTTCTTGTTGTATTCTGGTGTCATTATTTAACTTTTCTGCACAATATATTTCGTTGCACAATATATTTCGTTAATATTTGGTTGATGTGTGTATTGTATCAAAATAAATGTTTCTTGTATTTATAATTGGTTTTGGGAATTATTATGGGTGACGTCACAGCTTTGAGAAGCGATATTTAATTTTTAACGGTAATGTTTATGCTATTTCAGCAGTAAATTGACCCTGTTGTTATATATCTATTATGGTGTTTGGTTTCTTTTGCTTCTAAAATTAACAACCACTCTGGCTAAAACCAATAAACGTAATAACTGTGACAAAAATTACAATTAAAAACTTATATCAAGTGTTGATTTTCATTTTTTTTTATTACATGACTGCACTAATTTGTATGAAAGGGCAGACTGCACTAATTATCACACTTATACAGAAACATGATAGATGTGTAAAATGTCTTCGTCATTCAAGTTTTGTTAGGATTAAAACTGTTTTGTTGTACTTTTATGGTTACTATGTAGATAGTGCCGTTGCACTAATACAAAAATGGTCTGACAATTCGCGATTGTTATTCAAGCTAATTCCCACGCATAATGTACTGTTGTTGAGCTTTTTCCAGACGTTTGAATAGCCCGACACTCTTGTGACCTCGGTCAATCGCACTCGGGATTGGGATCGGGATTAGCCTGCATTTTTGCCGATACTGTGCAGCGATATTTCTATCATTATAGCACAGGGGCATTTATAAGGTGCCCAGGGCTTGAACCCGGCCGGTCCATTATACTAACACTGACGAGTCAAGCAAAATGCTGCCCCCTTAGCCCCGAGGAGGAAATCCACTACTACCAACTTTAAAGCAATTGGTTTGACCCGGCCGGGGTTTGAACTCACGACCTTCCGATCCACAAGCCGACGCTCTACCAACTGAGCTATTGCGGCCGGTCAATCGCATTCGGAATTGCGGTCAAACGGTGCTAATGTAAAATGTGCCGAATATGAATTTACAGATACCTAGTTCAAATTGTTCCTGACTGAAATTGATGTGCTATGAATAACAGAAAAATACATATATGTGGGTTAATATATGTCTACTTTTAATGAACAGTAATAACGACTTCTATGCGCCTTGAAGAACATACTTGGGTCAATACCTACAAAGTAAGTATACATATATACGAAACAATATCGGCACGAATTAACATTGTCATGACCGAAAATGACCAACAAAGACAGGAATTGGCCAATAATTCTGCAAAATTCTTAAGTATTAAACGGTAAATTATCGTGTATTAAGAATATTTTATTGATGGTTGATTTGGGTGATGACTTATTTATAAAAAAGGGCCTGTATATAAACTAAAAGAGTGGTTCTGTTAATTAATAATGTAAGTGTTGGTCCGAGGTATAGAATTTTCAAGGTCCATTTATGCAACTGTGTTGCTAAAACATTTTCTTTTGTTGACTGTTCTGTTAACAACATTCTATTTTTGCATTATTTTTCGGCGACTTTGATGCTCTGCATCAACTTTTCTTGTAGCTAATGTCCTTTGATCTTCATGGTGGCAGAGGTTAATGTGATCTAAAAAGGCAAGTGATCTCCGATGTTGAGACTGATGCTCAACCTCAGCAGGGCTATTTATAACCCAGCCTGAGAGAGACTTCAAGATTTGAATGATAGCAATATAGAGCATTGCCATGGAGATCGACTTTCTATGAAAGCTCTCTTGGAAATAGTCTTAATGCAAAAAGTGTTTTGGTGCATTAAAACAGATAAAAGGCATTAAATTTGCAGTGTTTAACAAATCGTTAGTTAATGGGGTCAACCAAACATCAGGAAGTGTATAAAAACAAAAATACCAGTTTGTCAACAGTCATTCAGCATGATAAACACTTGTAAAAAGCAGTGATGCGTTTCTATTCATTAGGATTGCTTTCTTTTACAGACAAGATCATTAAGACATCAGATATAAACTGTTGTTTAAATAATATTATTATTGTTTATTGTAACTATTGCATTGCATTCAGATAGCCTGGAAGTTTCTGCGTATGTACCTTTATCTTATGTCCTTTCAAAACGGGAAGATATGATCTTTGAACTTGAAAATCCATTGGGCTGAAGTTTACTTGACCAAAAATGAACATGCTATGACAAATATTTTCATCATTTTACAAATAATAAGGTTACCAGTAAACAATTCTATGCATATAAATCTACAAAAACAACTTATTTCGGCTGCTTGACTAACTGTATTGGTGAACATGGTTGGCATTGCAACTGCAAGTGATGTAGATATGTACCTTATAATCTCAAACAAATGAAAACGAATTTAAAAGACAATTGGACATGATTATTTAAACAAAATCAAAAATTTATTTTTATTTGTAAATTATCGGTATAAATTAGTTTTCAGAAAATGTATTTCAGAATTAATGAGGCACATCAATAGTATAGTCCCATCACTCATACCCCTTAACAATAACACTAAAATGTCTTAATTCACAAAGAAAAGTGGCAAATCTATACTTAAAGTGGAAATGGAGCATGTACACACACAAAAACAAACAGTAAAGTGTAATGTGTTACTCTTTACATGCAAACTGTTAATGCAATAATGATGTTACTTAATTATACATGTACTGTATGCATTACACATGCATGCAAATAATATACTCAAAACATTTGGATAAAGTATCATTTTGAGGACAAATAAAAGATAATTTCGTTGGTGTCATTTTTTCAAGGCTGAAAAATAATGATGAAAGGTTCTACTTGGATGTGTTTTCTAAGAAAAAACAACAACATAAATCTATATTTGCAGCCTATAAAAATGTTAAATAAACCATCTAAAAAATATTAAATGAATCCTATTTGATATAATAATTTATTAATGAATTCCAGATCACTGTAGTCCAGAACCTTCATTGCCTACACTTTTGAGGTGACCTTTGATAAGAATGTCAGATGGTCTGGTTTTCAATCCCTAAGCTGTTAAAAAAAGCCACTGCACCTATAGCCTAAGTTAATGGACAGTAAGCAGTAATGTCTAAACTGATATATATAACAAAGTGTAAAATTTGATCACCACTGGTTGTAAGTTATTTGTTGTCTCTAAAATATAACTTGATTGTGAGGGCAAAAACAATAAAAGTGCTGCAACCACATTAAGTGCTTCAGAAAACACTTTGGAACAGTGAAAACTGATGTAGATAAACTGTTGCACATGGTCCCCTTTGTATATCAAGCTATATATCAAAGACCTGAAGGGCCAAAGTGACGTTGAGCAATTGTACTGTATATGAACAGAGACAACAGATCGTAAGTTATCAGTTATTAGGAAAGAAGAGTGAATGTTAACAGACTACGTGTTTGAAGTTATCTTTGTATGTTTCCAAAAGTTGAAATTTACTATGGACTTAGTTACTGTATTTTAAGAATAGAGAAAAAAAATGACTACCTGAATTTCAAGTATAAGGTTACTGTTAGTTTTGAAAAGGTGTAAAATCATTTAATTCTTAGACAAGAGAATCCCTTAACATCAAGCAAGTTGGATTGCAAGTACCAATTTTAAAATACATGAAAAAGCTTTTTCCCTGACAAAGTGAAAAACAAATAACTTCTGTCTCCTTCAAATATCTGCTTGCATGTGGTATTAGGTGTCTGAAAAGCACAAGACAATTGTCTTTCACATTACATATTATTTATGTTCATTGTATGGTTATAGAACTATAAAGCTAAGTGTCAACCTGGAAAAGAAGTTATACAATTTTCCGCTTGCCTGTGTAAAGTACTGAAGCTTGTATTTCAATTTTTTATTCAGGGAGCAGAAAAAGGAAGAAATAGTATATGATTAATTAGGAACTATTTGTTCAAAGGTAATTATAGACTAGGTTGTATTTGAGTAAAACAAGTGGAGTACATGTATTGGATACCAATAGATACCAATTGGGAAATTTAAAACAGGAAATACTCTCTAATATTATTTTTTTTTCAAAATAAAATTTTAGGTATAATTGTTATTCCTCATGTGTAACAGATTTTACTTTCATTTGTAGTCACCAATAAAGTATTTTTTTTTCTTGTGGCATTGCATAAAAATACATGTACTATTTTCCTGACCACTCAGTAAAATAAATCCTTATTACACAAGCAAGAAAAAATATCCCAAATGTAAAAAATAAACAAATGAACAGTTTGTTCAGAATGCTGTTAAAATATTTTGGATTTGGAGAATATGTCTCTAAAATGCTTGTTGTCCCAATTGCGATTTATTTCCCATTCAGAATAAGAATGTACAATTAAAAAAAATTAAGGAAACTTTTATCTTGTAGCAATTAGTTTACATTTATTGCTAAAATAATTTCAAAGAAATAGCTCAAATTCTGTTTATATGCTAGATACCTGCTTCTGAGCAATTACCATAATGTTAGGTAAATAAGTGCATTGTCAAAGCAAACTGTGAACCTAAAACTTTATTGGGTATACCATTGTAACTTTATTTTACATTATATAGGCTATACTTTTTGATAACAGGCTACCAGAACTTCTCTTATTTTTGGAAAACACTACTAGATCACTGTTAAGCAAACTTTAATTGTAATTACTTTCTGTTTTTGTAACTGTACTAAATAATTGTTATTTCATTCATTTACAATACCCGGACATCTGTTATTTTCTGCCACCATGATTTTCTGTTCTGTGTTTTTGCTACTTTCTCTCTGAATAACAAAAATGTAAAGACTTTTTAATTGTTCCAAACAGGTTTACTTAACACGTTTGGACATAACAGTCTTACAAGTTTTTAAACAGTCTTTAGATATATTGATTGGTATTTCATCAGTTTATCAACTGACGGGTAATCCTGACACTAGCCAATCACAGTTTTGTAAGGGTCACTCGTGTATTGGTAACTAGATGTCCCTAATTGACATGTTATGGCTTCGGATTAACACCCATGCGATACACTAAGCGATAAAAGCCAATCATAAGTTAACATCAATCCGATCAAGACCGTTAATTGGTTAGTACACTTGAGTGAATTCCTTAAGTAAAAACTATGTATTTATATTGTCTTAACAGTTGATATAGTATCACCTGCATCTTGTCCTTTTGACAATGCCTCCTTTACATACTAGTTTAATACATAAAATTAGTTCATAGAACATAGTTGACTGTGGTTATTCATAGTTTATGTTTAGTAGAGAAAAATGTTGAACTTGTAAGCTGTTTTGTATTTGTTTTAATTTCATCTAATAAAATTACTATATGGTCTTATTTAATTGATATGTTACATGTAACATTAAAAGGAGCTTAAACAGCTATTTAAATTTAACATGTAATATGTTAGTACAAATAAGTCATTATTTACACAAAATGTCTTAAAACTGTACATGTTATTGTATGAAGAACACTTAACAAAAAGACACTCAAGTTTAAGCTGACTTATTTATAATGCCTAAATTATATGGCACTCTGCAGGTCATCTTAACATTGATTCATTACTGTATTGTTTAGTCATAAGAGTTTAAATGTTCATAATAATAATAATTGTTAAGGAACAATGCCATTGTTCACACATTTACCAGCATTCTTCACTGACAGAATTATTTTGCAAATTACTGCTGAAAGAGTAAAGAAACACCCCTTTTGGTCCTTTACTATAAACAGGATAATGGCAGATAGATAATATTGCTGTTGGCATTTCAAAAGGAAAAGTCATAATTTTAAAATTAAATGCTGTACTAAAGTCATTTATCTTCTATCGCTTCTGCAATAAGTTAGAAATAAAACATTTTACAATGAAAAAAACATACTAAAATTTATAAAAAATTATCTTGTTATGTGCCACTATGATATACATTTGTTCCGAATATTCAAATATGATTTAATTTCACTTAGCGAATATTCGAATATGATTTTAGGATTCAATTTACATCCCTAGTAACTACTCAATACTGACTTAGCTTCATATATTTGACATCATGAAACTGAAAAACAAAAAACAATCCTCAGTTATCTAAAGCAATACTAACAATAATAGCTGTAAAATGAATGATGTTCTTGTATATATACAACATATAACTAAGCAGCTGGATGAAGGTTCACTTAAAGGATTCCAGTAAGAATGTTAAAGTGATGCCACTGAAGGCCTAAACAATTATGTCAGCAACTGTAACCAATCAGCCATTACTATTCATGGTTCCTCACTAATACAACTGAGCAATTGTGTACATAAACCCTTCAAGAGATAAAGATAAAACAACACTTATTTTATTCATATCTATTCGGTGGTATATTGTATGTACTCAATCAAGTCATTTGACTGGCACGCAAAGCCCTCATTAACCCTCAAATACCATATTATTATTACAGTAGACATGTGGAGCGATCAAGTTCCTTGATTAACTCTAGAAAAGACTGGTTCTATAGATGTATCATCATCCAGGGTGTCAAGATCCGACTGAGATGCAGTGTCATCAAAGCCTCCAGTGATGGTGAAGGGTGAAGGGTTGTCTGTATCCCCAGTGCTGAGAAACTCCAAGTCATCAGCGGATGATGTCTGACAGGGATACAAATAACAGTATTGTAGGACAGTTTGGTAATTTGTGTCAGGTCAACATCTTTTTACATTAAATATATTGTGTGTAGATACTTAACACTTACATTATACCACATGCAGAGCTAGGACTACTAATTCTTGACTTGGTTAGGTCTTCCCATGAACAAAAAGAATTGTTTTGTTAAGCTATAGCTCTACTTGTTTCCATATAAAACTTTATAATACATTACAGATATTACCTATTATGATGATATTTAGAATGACTTGAGTATACAGGAGAGTAAAAGCACAAATCTATAAACAGAAAACCACAGAACGTATCCTCTGGTCTACTAATCCAGTAGGATGTATCTACCTCCAGTGCAGTCTGTGTGTTCCTTGGAGGACTCTGGAAGTTGGTGAAGGGGAGGGCCTTAGGTGGAGACTCCTCTATCTGTAATATACAAATGACCATGATCAAAAGGCTGTTCTGACCTATTGTGCAAGGAAAATGATTCCCCTTATAAGGGTAACAATGCAATAAATCTGCATGAAGGCTAAAACTTCAAGTTCCATAAACTGCTCAGACTGACTTAAATATATGAAGTGAAAGGTCAATAACAATAATGTCAGAGACATGTGGTGAGTACAATTACATAATTTGTTTTGGCCTACAACACCTCTGTCAAGGTTCGTAATGCCTATTTCTACCTCTTTATCTCCGCAAAGAAGAGGAGGGCGAGGGAAGTCATTCCCTGTATATCTTCCTCTGACAAGAAGCAGGACCAGTTACAAGACTTGAGACCACAGGTCATTAAATGGAAGAAGTAATGTTGTTGACTTAACTAGGCAGCAAATTTCACAACAGGCCATGAGGTTAATGTATAGAGGAAAGCACATACTTGTGATGAAAGTAAGGGGATCACAAGCACCCTTTAGTTGATTTTCAGCATGCGATATAATTTTGCCCAAATGCATATTTTATAGCAATTTCATGTGATAACATTTGCTTTATCAAACACCAGTGTGATTAACATGTCACTTGCATCAGGAGGGACTAATTTTTAAATGCAAAATATTTAAACAGCAAAGTTACAATCTTTTAAAAATTTTGATATTAAGGAACGGCAACAGCTTGTAATCTCAATAAAATAATGCAGATTGACAATTATCATCTTGTTTCTATTTATACCATGACGTGACGTAAGGCGTAAATTTATTTGAAAACTAAACATCAATTATCCGTCTCAGTTTGGAAACACAACCTGGTATGGAATTAACAAAAACATTGAAGAGGCATATGTTTCAATGTTTGATTTGGATTAGAGAAAGTGTGTTGATAACAATTGCATTTGTTTTTTCTCAATTATGTTTGTGGACAACAGTATAATAAGAAACAAATGGATGTTCTCAGAGCTTTAAATCTTTTGACTCTGTAGTCAAACCCATCCATGGTTTAGTTTTTGTTAGGAGATGCATCTGCTATGATGTTTTAGTGACATTAGCTACACAAACACTGAACTGTATTAACTTTTATTCAGGATCGTGATAATTATATGAAGGATAAGTTATTTTCCACTATTCACATGACGTAAATGAAAATGGGACGTAACAAAACATGCACATAAATTACATCAGTAAGATTGAGTGAAAAGAAAACAACAAAAACAATGCTTTTGGTAATAAATTATAGGATAAATAGCATTCTTGGTTGTTGTTGAAAAAAGAACTGACTGTATTCTGACACTCAGTACAAACGTTGGTGAGAAGGGTCTTCCAGCTGACCGACCTGTGGTGAGCCGGTGGTTCTACCCAGACATTTGATAGGGGTTTTCCTCCACCACAGTAGCTGGACATCACTATAATGATCATAACTGGTTGCTACGATGTATTTATAAAACAAAAACAAAACTTGTGAGAAAGCATTTTGTTTATTCCACACCAACCAAATTTTCTTTACATGACTAATAAATTTGAAAAACTACATCCAGTATTGTAATTTTGCTGGTAAAAAACGCCAAAACATTTGCATTGAATGAAACTAAAAATGTTTGTGATCAAGTACAAATTCACCAATCTAAACAATCAACATCGGAAAATATGGAATTTGTGATGAATCATTTCTCCAAATTTCCACTTGTTACTTTTTATTATTTTGACAGAAATACTTGATCATCACTGTCTGAAATAGACTCGTATGTGATATTTTTTATGTTTCCGGTGTAAGGTAATTAGTTTTCAGAAATATATACCGGTACATTATACAGAAGTGTTTGTCCTTAAACCAAGACTTATTCACAGAAAATGATTCCTCTCAAAATTAGGCAATACCTCCTCATCATCTGTCATTCAGCTTCTGTGTCTTCTGGATTGGTTGTTTACTGTTAGCCTCATGCCAGTTGTCTCTATTCAGAGCATCTGTTTTGCTGATGTGCAATACAGCTGGTCTTCTACTATAGCAGCATGCTGAGTCTTCTTGGGTCAACCTGAGTTTTGACCCAAGAACTAACCGAGAGACCCGATAGAAAAACCTAATCATTACGTTTCATTCTCACAATATGGCCATACCAACAAAGCTTGCTCTTACTTGCCTCATTGGCAATATGGGTGTACTGGTCTGTACAAATAGTTCAGCAAACAACTTTCCTTCACATAACCTAGTGCCCACAAATCCTCTCAACATCCAGCAGCTTGTTGTAGTCAGCCACTGATCATTTTCTATTGTCATTGGCCATCTTCCATCTGCATATGATGGCAGCTCATTTTTAAGGGTGTATATATACCTGGCGAGTTTCATGCATAGTCAATCATTTATAATCAATCAAGCGTGATGGCGCCGAAGAAAGTGTCAAATAGCAAGGCATGACGAAGAACCACTGCGCGACGTGTAAAAAGAGGACTGCGGCCGCGCGGCGTCGACAGCGGCCGCGCTGCCACCGGACGAATTTCACGAAAAACTCGCCATCAAGTTGCCGCACAGCGGCATTTCTGGTAATGTGACCATAACATTAATTGATCCGGAGAGGACATTGTTACAATGGCAAACAAAAAAGAGCTGATCACAGATCCCTGATGGATGACCAACTTTGATTGAGAAGCTCTCAGTTATGCCAGACATTGTTCTAACTGCATTGTTAGTGCCAGCATACAATGACATACCACAAACAATGCAATTCTTCCATATTAGCATATCTAAGAGCCCATCTTATAATGTTACATGGACCCTGTCAAAAATCTATCCTAAATCAACAAAAGACATGTATACTTCCTTTTCTTGGCCAGATGTTTTTCTTTCTTTTTCCTGCTGCTTCTGTTTAACAGCCCCTGCTACCATTTCTGTCCACCACAAAATTCTTTCTCTTCTTCAGTCTTATCCAGCTATGTTTTTCATAACCTCCAAACTCCCCCTAAGGCTTGTCTCAGCGCTAACTCTTCCTGATCATCAGTGTTAGTAGGTATGAACTAAAAAGTCTACTAATCAAATCTTTTTATTTATGGTAAAAAAAATGTAGATCCAAGAACAAAATGCAACCTTAATTTTAAAGCAAGTCTTAATACCTACAACTTTTGGGTCTATAACATGTATGCTATATAAAACAGATCTGTAACTTTATCAGTATTCTTTTTATCAATTCTATCATCTTTAAAAATAAGAATAAAAACAGCCTTAGCTTTTTTCACTCTTCTAATAATAGCATCAATAACACTCAGCTATTGCGACACCTTTCCTGGAAAAGATCAGACACAATCTAAATCACTGATTTAACAACTTGGATGACTTGTCTGCATATGATAAAAAGAGAAGATTGGGCATTGGTTTTTACCAATTAGGAACTTAAACTGACCCTGCAGAAATGCCATTGTATATTGTAGGTTATAAGCCAACAAATTGCTTGGTCTTTATATAATCATTATAAGATAATTAATGAGCTTTTAATGCAGTGCTTTGTTAAAAAGTTGTTTGTTTGTTTTCTAATAGGCTGCCATTTGTTTTTATGACAGCAACTAATCACCTTTTCATACATGGTAATGCAAAAAAGGACTTTTCACATGGTAATTTTTAATGAATTGGATGTGAAGAAATTCTGTGTTTACTATGATTAAAAAAGTTTTCTTTTGTCTTTTTGATTTCAATAACCAATGCACTTACATTAATACAACGTATGCTTTTGTGCTGCACTTTATATTGCCAAGGGAGAATAACAAGCTAGAAAAACTTGTGTTATGGATCAGTAAATGCATGACATCATTCACTGCTGACACTTGTTAACCATCATGAAAACTCTTTTAAATCTTCTGGAAAGTGACAGAGTAAGCTGACCAGGCTGCTTATAATGCAGTTGACACAGATTAGGGGCCATGTTTGCTAACTCCCTGGAAAGTGAGTAAATGTTGCCCAGCAATATATCAATTTGCAAGGTTCAATGGACAGTGAAGCAGCAGAAGATTATAACCGAAATAGGGCTGACACCTTGTGCATAAAGCCATCAATTTTTTACAAAGGTTAAAAAGAAACAGTTTGGTATTTGAATACTATTATTCAATAAAACAGAGTATGCAAATAACCTTTATTCCATAACTGGAATCAACTGTATATATGTTTATATATCGATGTTTGTTCAGATGCCTCATTACCAAATTCTTATCTAAACTGAAAACCATGATATAATCAGTATTCGATCATGCACATTTAAAATCCATTTCCAGAGTTCTGTTCAAGTTTCTATAACTAATATAATTATGGTAGTCATAAGCAGAGAACCGTTCATGTCCCCAATCATCAATATCTAAGTGAAGTTTGCAAAACGATGAGGCAGATAATCGCAATCATAAGCTCACCTCATTTAGGTTCTCTGAATATAGGTTAGGATGGGATTAGGTCATGGGGGGATGTCAACAATATGTCAATGTTACTGCAATATAATGCAGAAGAATGTGCTTGCAATAAAGCCCAATAGGTTCAGAAGAGACACAAATCTGACATATGCACTCTCTCTGTCCTTTGCAATCAAGCTGTTACATTTGTAACAAGCAAACTTTCACCACTTCATGAAAATGTGTATGTGGGATTTTTGTTAAGGTGACAGAAGTTTAAGATGTGTTTATAGTATATTTAAATTTTATACTAAAAAAGTCAATGTGTGTGTACAAAACTAATATGCAAAAATTAATAAGTAATTGAAGTCGCCAAACTTTGAGACTTTTTGCATCTGACTGTACATTCAAGTGATTCCTTGATCATGATCTTCAACCTTAAAAGACATCTCTGCTTTCAAAATCTGTTTTATATGCTAGCTGTTTTAGGACACGCTACCTTAAGAATCCTGACCCTGAGTATGTTGTTATCTTAATTACTTCAGGTCATGAGTCACATACTTCAGAGATGAACTGTGTCATGCACTTCTTCATTGAAGGGTATGAACACTGCTGTGTTGTTATGGAATATCCCCAATGTTGCCTGTAGCATTTTATTTTTATCAACACATTGGCATTAATAGTCATGTATTTTGTGGTAGAAATATTTTCCTATTAACTAGTTCTTAGGAGATTTTTTCATTTACTTAAAGTCATTTATTATGCCAACAATAAGAATATATAAGACAAAGTCCTATGATCATTGCAACATATACAAAAATTGAAAAGACACAGGACCAAGGTATCCACATGCAAGCCAAATGTAAATGTGAGAACAAATCTGTGATAAGTCATTTAACAATAAGAGCAAACCCGACAGTTACCACCTTGGAACGGACAGTCGGCAATAGTGACCGAATGGGGTGCTTAAACTGATTTTACAGAGCTCTAACCTCGCACATCCTGATGGGTTTCTCGAATGCAAGCAATGAAAAGAAAACTGATCCATTTGAATAAGTGTCCAAGCGCTGACGTTTTGTTGGACACGTTATGACGAAAGCAGTGACGTCATTGAAAAATAATGTCCACATAGTGTTTAGAAGAGAGATAGGTATTTTTTCGATTAGAAAACCTACAGAAAACGTTAATAGTAAATGAAATTAACTTTTCGAATCAAGAAAAAAAAAATGACCGGAGAAGAGGAAATGGTTGTAGCATCCTGTTCATGCGGAGATGGAATTTAGGAACCAAAGTCCAATGTCCATCAAAGGAAATACATGTAACAATTCTTATAGGATGAATTAAATGACAACATAGCTATTTTACCACACACAAATGAAATAAATACAACAATGAGCTTTTTTAGGTTTGGTAAGTTGATGCTATTTTGCATTTTTATTCACTAATAATTACAATTAATCCATGCAAAAATATTTCAGCACCAATAGTATTACTTTTTATGAAGATGAAAGATTGAAAAGGTTTCTTACATAACAACATATATACAATAAAAAGATGTCTTGTTGAAAGGTAAAAAGTGGGTCATCCTTTACTTCAACACAACATTAATAATGCTTGAAAACATCTTGTTGCTTAGTTTAGCTTATCAAGCTTCATTTCACACAGCTGTTGTTGTTTGTGCTAAGCCATAAGTAATGCCAGGTTGAGTTCACAGTAATTGTACTGCTGATAGTGACACCTGATAGTGACACCTGATAGTGACACCGAAGAGTGACATCTGATATTATTTATTGCTTCTGAGAGACATTGTTTTGAATAACGGTCAAGTTAACACTTAATTGTTGAAACCAAGTAAGTTAAGTTTGCAATTTAAAGATCATGTACAATGTATATTCAACCTATCAATAAGCATTGATGATTAGCAAAGAAGCTGAAGTCAATGTTAAAACTGACTATATTGTATTTATAGTAAAGAGATGGTTGTCAGTCATTCAAGGGTATTAAAAGTTAGTGTGCAAATATCCAACGTATGTCAGAATTCCAGCTTTTGCATTAAATTTTATAATTTAAATATGTTCATTGTAAAAGGCTTGCACAAATGTAGTATATCATTTTCTTCATAAAGTTGGGGGACATTGATGTAATACCGTTAGTTAATAATGTTAGCTGATATTTTATTTAAGATAGCTCCATTATTCAATAAACATGTTTACCCTTCTGCTATTTTACTAAAGTGTAAATTTGTTTAAGGAAAAGGCCAAATTACAGAAAATAAACTATGCATTGTTTTTATCTAGAATATGTTTATATTAAAGGACAACCCAACATATAGGCAGATGCAAAGATTGGCATTTCTTTTAAAATAAGCATAACTTTATTTGGAATCCTTGGTTTTAAAGTAATGAACACTGGATGTATGAAACTGAAACTTAAAAAATGGTCTGTGTGCGATGAAAGAAAACATGAACAATATCAAAGAATATACTTACTGAATCTATATTTAAATGTGTGTATGTATGTACATACAGTCGAACTTAAGTTAAATCGAAGTCAATGTGACCATCGATTTACTTTGAAAAAAGCATGTGTTGGAACAATCTAAATTGCCTTCACTCACAAAAGGTTCTGATAAGGAGTCCTTTATCTATAATACTTATAAAAGTGAAACATAAGAAAAGTTATTTGTTGGAAATCAAATGAATAAAACAAGTGTCATGTCTGTTTTTTCTTTATAAAAAAATAAACAAATAAAAATTTATGTGTGTTTAATGCATGTATATATGTTTGTGTGTATAAAGCATTGTTCAATAGACGTGAACATGTTATCATCATCAACAAACTGCAACATACATAACATAATGGTTACAAGTACATAGTAGTAAATCCCACAGAAATAAATTGTAGCTGATCTGGGTAAGCCCAATGTCTGGACTTCTCCAGATTTTGTTTGTTTGTTTATTGGGTTTATCGTCCCACCAACAGTATTTCAGTTATTTGGAGACGGTGTCCACTTGAAGCAGATATAGTGCTGCCTTTACTGTGTATAGCATGCTGTGAACACCTGGCATGATACCACACCCAGTCACATTATCCTGACACCGGGCCAACCAGTTGTGGAACTACCCTTATATTTGCTTGAGCGTTAGCAAGGGAGCTATACCACTACCATTTTAACGACTTTGGTATGTCACGGCCCGGGATCGAACCCGGGGCCTCCTGTACCTGGAGCCGACGCTCTACCGATTGCGCTTCTCCAGATTGCTTATAATGAAGATATCAGCGTTTACACCTACCCACCCTGACAGTTTGCTGTACCACTGTGAGACAAAGTTGAATACAAGTCAATCTTGAAATTAATTGTTATCATGCTTAATTGATTATAAATCGTAAGTGATTGTCAAACTCATCAACACTTATATTCAAATAACAACTTCAACCCACCAATTAAAGAAGCCAAACATCGATGTTACTGGAGTAACCTCCCTTCGCATTTTGACCAGTAACAGGATCAGGCTTTCCACAAGATGTGTGAAGACAGCATTAAAAATGTAAGTTTGGGACCAAAATTGACTTCTAATAATGGTGAAACTTTGATTAATGAAAATGAATAATCAGATGTTTTTACAATAAGTTATACAGGGAAAAGATTTAGACCAGGCAATGCCTTCAAATAATGCTTTGGCTTCAGACAACCCGAGTTAGAACACACTTAAAGAATCTTTATTTTTTAATGTGTTCTAAGTCTTAGATTAAATTATGTTATTCTCTTTCTACTAAGTTATATCTAAATTAAACAAACCACAGTTGGGTAATGGCTCCATAGAAAAAAAAAACTTTTTTAAATGAAAAAAACTTATTAAAAAAGTTAAATGTCACGCCATATGGCATACATCCTCTTCTTATCAATACAAATCCTATCTACTAGGCGTTATTTAAATTCAACAAAGCACTACAGACTTATTGCTGCAAACTAACAATGTGATGGACGGGCAGACATACTGATGAACAGACAACACCAAAACGACATCTCTGCGCCTTTAGCCGATTAATAATGATTAATCAGATTAATAAGTCCCTACCTCCAGATCTGGTAAACTTGCCACCTCATTAGGTGTTGCTGAGCGACTGCGGTATTTGGCCTGTTTTGGGATATCTGTCCTCATGGCAACCATCTGTGCACGCATCTTCTCTATCATCCACATGGGCACGGTGAAGCCCACCAGGGAGGATATGTTGATGCCTGGTGCATCTCTAGACAACACATACAATTTACACTCATATTATATGAAAAAAGAAACAGCATTCATTTTACTCACCTTCTCCATTTATATAATTTATTTTTATCCAATGAGAAGATAACGTTTAGAAAAGAAACAGTTTATGACCCAAGGCAAATGAATAGAACCACAGTGCACCATTGTTGAGCTGGAAAACCTTCCAACATGTAAATTCACATCAATGGGGGCTCAACAAGAGGCTATTCTAGTCACCTAGTAATAGCTGATATAGGTACCTATGTCCTGCATACTTATGTAGTAGAACTTTATAGTCACTTAGTAATAGCTGATATAGGTACCTATGTCCCGCATACTTATGTAGTAGAGCTCTATAGTCACCTAGTAATAGCTGATATAGGTACCTATGTCCTGCATACTTATGTAGTAGAACTTTATAGTCACTTAGTAATAGCTGATATAGGTACCTATGTCCCGCATACTTATGTAGGAGAACTCTAGTCACTTAGTAATAGCTGATATAGGTACCTATGCCCTGCATACTTATGTAGTAGAACTCTAGTCATTTAGTAATAGCTGATATAGGTACCTATGCCCTGCATACTTATGTAGTAGAACTCTATAGTCACTTTGTAATAGCTGATATAGGTACCTATGTCCTGTATACTTATGTAGTAGAACTCTATAGTCACCTAGTAATAGCTGATATATGTACCTATGTCCTGCATACTTATGTAGTAGAACCCTATAGTCACTTAGTAATAGCTGATATAGGTACCTATGTCCTGCATACTTACGTAGTAGAACTCTATAGTCACCTAGTAATAGCTGATATAGGTACCTATGTCCTGCATACTTATGTAGGAGAACTCTATAGTCACTTAGTAATAGCTGATATAGGTACCTATGTCCTGCATACTTATGTAGTACAACTCTATAGTCACTTAGTAATAGCTGATATAGGTACCTATGTCCAGCATACTTATGTAGGAGAACTCTTGTCACTTAGTAATAGTTGATATACGTACCTATGTCCTGCATACTTATGTAGTAGAACTCTATAGTCACCTAGTAATAGTTGATATAGGTACCTATGCCCTGCATACTTATGTAGGAGAACTCTAGTCACTTAGTAATAGTTGATATACGTACCTATGTCCTGCATACTTATGTAGGAGAACTCTAGTCACTTAGTAATAGTTGATATACGTACCTATGTCCTGCATACTTATGTAGTAGAACTCTATAGTCACCTAGTAATAGCTGATATATGTACCTATGCCCTGCATACTTATGTAGCAGAACTCTATAGTCACTTAGTAATAGCTGATATAGGTACCTATGCCCTGCATACTTATGTAGTAGAACTCTATAGTCACCTAGTAATAGCTGATATAGGTACCTATGCCCTGCATACTTATGTAGTAGAACTCTATAGTCACCTAGTAATAGTTGATATAGGTACCTATGCCCTGCATACTTATGTAGTAGAACTCTATAGTCACTTAGTAATAGTTGATATACGTACCTATGTCCTGCATACTTATGTAGTAGAACTCTATAGTCACCTAGTAATAGCTGATATAGGTACCTATGTCCAGCATACTTATGTAGTAGAACTCTATAGTCACCTAGTAATAGCTGATATAGGTACCTATGCCCTGCATACTTATGTAGTAGAACTCTACAGTCACTTAGTAATAGTTGATATACGTACCTATGTCCTGCATACTTATGTAGTAGAACTCTATAGTCACTTAGTAATAGTTGATATACGTACCTATGCCCTGCATACTTATGTAGTAGAACTCTATAGTCACTTAGTAATAGTTGATATACGTACCTATGTCCTGCATACTTATGTAGTAGAACTCTATAGTCACCTAGTTATAGCTGATATAGGTATCTATGCCCTGCATACTTATGTAGTAGAACTCTATAGTCACCTAGTAATAGCTGATATAGGTACCTATGTCCTGCATACTTACCGGTATGTAGTAGAACTCTATAGTCACTTAGTAATAGCTGATATAGATACCTATGCCCTGCATACTTATGTAGCAGAACTCTATAGTCACTTAGTAATAGCTGATATAGGTACCTATGTCCTGCATACTTATGTAGTAGAACTCTATAGTCACTTAGTAATAGCTGATATAGGTACCTATGTCCTGCATACTTATGTAGTAGAACTCTATAGTCACTTAGTAATAGCTGATATAGATACCTATGTCCCGCATACTTATGTAGTAGAACTCTATAGTTACCAAGTAATAGCTGATAAAGGTACCTATGCCCTGCATACTTATGTAGTAGAACTCTATAGTCACTTAGTAATAGCTGATATAGGTACCTATGTCCTGCATCCTTATGTAGCAGAACTCTAGTCACTAAGTAATAGCTGATATAGGTACCTATGTCCTGCATACTTATGTAGTAGAACTCTATAGTTACCTAGTAATAGCTGATAAAGGTACCTATGTCCTGCATACTTATGTAGTAGAACTCTATAGTCACTTAGTAATAGCTGATATAGATACCTATGTCCTGCATACTTATGTAGTAGAACTCTATAGTTACCTAGTAATAGCTGATATAGGTACCTATGTCCTGCATACTTATGTAGCAGAACTCTATAGTCACCTAGTAATAGCTGATATAGGTACCTATGCCCTGCATACTTATGTAGTAGAACTCTATAGTTACCTAGTAATAGCTGATATAGGTACCTATGTCCTGCATACTTATGTAGTAGAACTCTATAGTTACCTAGTAATAGCTGATATAGGTACCTATGTCCTGCACACTTATGTAGTAGAACTCTATAGTCACTTAGTAATAGCTGATATAGGTACCTATGTTCCGCATACTTATGTAGTAGAACTCTATAGTTACCTAGTAATAGCTGATAAAGGTACCTTTGTCCTGTATACTTATGTAGTAGAACTCTATAGTCACTTAGTAATAGCTGATATAGATACCTATGTCCTGCATACTTATGTAGTAGAACTCTATAGTTACCTAGTAATAGCTGATATAGGTACCTATGTCCTGCATACTTATGTAGCAGAACTCTATAGTCACCTAGTAATAGCTGATATAGGTACCTATGCCCTGCATACTTATGTAGTAGAACTCTATAGTTACCTAGTAATAGCTGATATAGGTACCTATGTCCTGCATACTTATGTAGTAGAACTCTATAGTCACTTAGTAATAGTTGATATAGATACCTATGTCCTGCATACTTATGTAGCAGAACTCTATAGTCACCTAGTAATAGCTGATATAGATACATATGTCCCGCATACTTATGTAGTAGAACTCTATAGTCACCTAGTGATAGCTGATATAGATACCTATGTCCTGCATACTTATGTAGTAGAACTCTATAGTCACCTAGTAATAGCTGATATAGGTACCTATGTCCTGCATACTTATGTAGTAGAACTCTATAGTCACCTAGTAATAGCTGATATAGGTACCTATGTCCAGCATACTTATGTAGTAGAACTCTATAGTCACCAAGTAATAGCTGATATAGGTACCTATGTCCTGCATACTTATGTAGTAGAACTCTATAGTCACCTAGTAATAGCTGATATAGGTATCTATGTCCTGCATATTACATAGTAGAAACATTTAAGATTATAGACCAACTTGGGTTGGGGTGGTGGTTAAGGAAGCTATTTACCATAATACAAAAGTGACACAGAGTATATTAATGATTTATTCATACAAAATCAACAAATGAAGTAACCTGTGTAATACAAAAATTGGATAGGCAAGAGTTTTAAGACTATAACTCAGTATGTTTCTCATCACTAGCTACCTATTTGTAAAGTATTTTACAAGTTTTAAGTGAATCCCTCACAAAGCTAATCTTCAAACAAAGTCAACAAAATATACATGTAACATGCAGTTTAAGGACAGACAGGCAAGAATTGTAGTTCTTTTACTCTGCATTTATTTTGCCTGCTCACAAGCAACCTTTATTCCAAGTATGAAAAGAATTGAAAAATGCTGATTTGTTTGTTATTCTATAAGCAGAATTTTGTCTTAAATAATTTGGCTAATGAACATCTCCAGTGAGGTATCCATAACACAGACAGTACTAGTATTCAATGTACTTTTTTACCACAATATTGAAAAATGCAACACTTTCATTTATGTTATTTTACCTTAAAAATATAAAGAAAAAAAAAATAAACATACACAGTAACTTTGAAAAGATACATAATATATGTAAATTATTGTAGCAGAATTTCCTAGAAAATGAGCTCAGCTTACTTGTATTCATCTGTCTGCAACAATTCAGTGATATCTTGCAGCACCAGGATATAGGACTTGCCACCCGTGGCAGGCATGTGTTGGTTCTCATACAGCCAGGTCTTGTCATCCTGGTCTCCACTATACTGAGTGTCACCAAAGTAGATACATATAATTTAGCACCCACAAAATTGAATATCTTGGTTATACAGATATATTTGATAATTTCATAAAGTAAATTAAACAATATCACAAAGAGAACAGAAATCAGACAGAGCAACAAACTAGAAGTACACGGTTGATCAGAATCCATGAGTAAAACAATATTTCAGAAATTCATAATGCAAAACTCTGTATCGGAAAGTGAATTTTAAACTGCAACTTTTAGATTTGTAGTAGGACAATTTATTCAATATTTATCATAACTGTCAAAAGTGATTATTAAACATATTCATTTATCAGTTTTAAACAATGTATACCTCTTTATATTCCTGTCAATTAGACTGATGAATCTTTACACAAACTAAGTTAATATTTCAAATTTGCCATGTAATACTACTATTGTGCAAAGTATTAACCTTAAAGAGATCTGGATGCTTCATGTACAATCTCCCTCTGGTGGCACCAAATCCCATAGCTCTGAAACAACAATCCACAAAGAGTGAAGAATACCAAACTCAAGTAAAAGAAACCTATATGTAATAAATTCAAAAATTAAAAAACAGATAAATCAAATGTGTGTTTATTACAATAATTAGAGAAGTATTTCTTATAGTTTTTCTTATAAAAAATGCTTGGATAAATAATAAATTACAAATCAGCACATTTTCTTATTATATTTTAATTACAACATTACTTTATTACACAATAAAACACTAACAAATCAAAATGTGCAATATAGATTTATAATCAAGTTTATAAGACAACCTTGTAATAAAATTTAATAAACTAAAGTAAACTGAACCTAAACAAAACAACATACTCTCATACATAAAACTTTCTCATAAATGTTGTACTAAGTGGACCAAAATGTTTGTAAATCAATTGTCAGCATTTCATCAACATATCATGCCTTGAATTTTTAATCAGGCCTAGGTAAACAGTTACAGTGACTGTTACAAGTTGCCTAATCAGATCTGCACAACTTTGCATGGCTCCATCAATGTCTATTCCCTCTTTGTGTATGTGTGAGTAAATTAGCTGATTAAAGACTATTGAATGATGAAGATAGCATTTCAGATAATACACAATGAATAATGAACTACTTTTGTGAGAATGGACTCACTTGTTGGCCCTGGACCCCATCACAAACTGTGTCTCCTCGTTCAGCCTCTCTGGGTCAAACTGAAGGAGATTAAAAAAATGTATATTAACTAAAGTATACATGTTATTAGAAACATTGAGTTTACCTACACTTGCTAGGATTTCATGCAGCAAGTGATTAAATGTCTTAAAGTTAACATCTTTAGGTTGAAAGTTTTAAAGTAAGTATCTTCAGGTTGAAAGTTTTGAAGTTAATATCTTCAGGTTGAAGTTAGTAACTTCAGGTTGACTGTTTTAAAAATAATACCTTCAGGTTGAAGGTTTTAAAGTTAATATTTATAGGTAAAAAGATTTGAAGTTAACCTGTCTTCAGATTGAATGTTTTGAAGTTAATCTCTTAAAGTTGAAAGTTTCAAGGTTAAAGTCTTATGGCTGAAGATTTTGACATGAATGTCTTAAATGTTGAAGATATTCAAGTAAATGTCTTAATGCTGAATGTTTTAAAGTTAAGGTCTTAGAGATGAAGGTTTTAAAATTAGGGTCTTAAAGGCATCTCAAAACCCTTATATAAGTGACCCCCCCCCCCCCCCCCCCATTTATTGCCCCACCAAGCATGTGAGGGCATCTGTTTTCTGATAAGCGAGGCTTCCACAGTCTGTAACGATGTGTCTGTCACACAGGTATTGTTCAAGATCCAAGTGTATGTATGCTATGCCTGGGGGTTGGACATAGTCATTCACAGTTTGTAAAGGAAACAGTTGTGAATATACCAATTATGCAATCATATATATATATAAATATATATTCTAGCCTACTGTCTCACTTCCATACTAGAAGGTAATTTAGTTTTGCATTAACCCATTAGAGGTTTTACTTTGACAGATTAGTACTATGTTGGCTAAAGACTCCCTGCAGTGATGACCAGCAATTAGCAGGTCTGGTCACAGCAGGTCGGGGCCTGGCTCAGTGGGATACCACATTCCTTTCGAGATGCCTTTAAGTTAAAAGGTTTGAAGGTAATGTCTTAAAGTTGAAAGGTTTGAACCAAATGCCATAAGGGTGAAGTTGTCTTAATATTGAATAGTGTAAAGTTAATGTCTAAAGATTGAAGGTTTGAGGCAGGTGACTTAAGGTTGGAAGTTTGAGCTTAATGACTTAAGGTTGAAGGTTTGAGGCAAATGTCTTAGGGTTGGAATTTTGAGGTAAATGTTTTAAGACTGAAGGTTTGAGGCTAATGTCTTAAGGCTTGGGGTGTCTTAAGGTTGAAAGTTTGAGGTAAATGTCTTAAGGCTGAAGGTTTGAGGCAAATGCCTTAAGGTTTGGGGTAAATGTTGAAAGGTTGAAGGTTTGAGGCAAATGTCTTAAGGTTTGGGGTAAATGTCGTAAGATTGAAGGTTTGAGGCAAATGTCTTAAGGTTTGGGGTAAATGTTGTAAGGTTGAAGGTTTGAGGCAAATGTCTAATGGTTTGGGGTAAATGTCGTAAGATTGAAGGTTTGAGGCAAATGTCTTAAGGTTTGGGGTAAATGTTGTAAGGTTGAAGGTTTGAGGCAAATGTCTTATGGTTTGGGGTAAATGTCTTAAGGTTTGGGGTAAATGTCGTAAGATTGAAGGTTTGAGGCAAAATGTCTTAAGGTTTGGGGTAAATGTCTTAAGGTTTGGGGGGTAAATGTCATAAGGTTAAAGGCAAATGTCTTAAGGTTGAAGGTTTGAGGCAAGTGTCTTAAGATTTGAGGTAAAATGTTTTAAGGTTGAGGGTTAATGTCGTAAGGTGATGGTTTAAGGCAAATGTTGTAAGGTTTTGGGTAAATGTCTTAAGGTTTGGGGTAAATGTCGTAAGGTTGAAGGTTTGAAGCAAATGTCTTAAGGTTGAAGATTTGAGGCAAATGTCTTAAGGTTTAGGGTAAACGTCTAAAGGTTTGGGGTAAATGTCATAAGGTTGAAGGTTTGAGGCAAATGTCTTCAGGTTGAAGGTTTGAGGCAAGTGTCTTAAGATTTAAGGTAAGTGTCTTAAGATTTAAGGTAAATGTCTTAAGGTTGTGAGTTTGAGGTGAATGTCTTAAGGTTGTAACTTTGAGGTAAATGTCTTAAGGTTGTAAGTTTGAGGAAAATGCCTTAAGGTTTGAGGCAAATATAAATTTCTCACAGTTGGAGGTTTGAGGTAAATGTCTTAAGGTTGTAAGTTTGAGGTAAATGTCTTAAGGTTGTAAGTTTGAGGTAAATGTCCTAAGGAGGTTTCGGGTATGTGTCTTAAGGTTGTAAGTTTGAGGTAAATGTTGTAAGGTTGTAAGTTTGAGGTAAATGTTGTAAGGTTGTAAGTTTGAGGTGAATGTCGTGAGGTTGTAAGTTTGAGGTAAATGTCTTAAGGTTGTAAGTTTGAGGTAAATGTCTTAAGGAGGTTTCGGGTATGTGTCTTAAGGTTGTAAGTTTGAGGTAAATGTTGTAAGGTTGTAAGTTTGAGGTAAATGTTGTAAGGTTGTAAGTTTGAGGTAAATGTTGTAAGGTTGTAAGTTTGAGGTAAATGTTGTAAGGTTGTAAGTTTGAGGTGAATGTCTTAAGGTTGTACGTTTGAGGTAAATGTCGTAAGGTTGTACGTTTGAGGTGAATGTTGTAAGGTTGTAAGTTTGAGGTAAATGTTGTAAGGTTGTACGTTTGAGGTGAATGTCTTAAGGGTGTACGTTTGAGGTGAATGTCTTAAAGTTGTAAGTTTGAGGGGAATGTCTTAAGGTTGTAAGTTTGAGGTAACTGTCTTAAGGTTGTAAGTTTAAGGTTAATGTCTTAAAGTTGGAAGTTTGATACAAATGCCTTAAGGTTGGAGGCAAATGCCTAAAGGTTTGTGGTAAATGTCTTATGGTTGATTTAAGGCTTGAGGTAAACATCATAAGGCTGAGGGTTTGAGGTAAAGTTCTTAGGGTTGAAGGTTTGATGTAAAATATCTAAAGGTTGAAGGTTATATGTAAATGTCTTAAAGTTGGAGGTTTGAGGTAAGTGTCTTAAGGAGGTTTAGGGTAAATGTCTTAAGGTTGGAAGTCTGAAGTCACTGCCTTAAGGTTACAGGTTAAAAGTTAATGTCCAAAGATGTTGTTTCTTTCAATAAATCTGGGACGATAACCAATTCCTGAGATTTGGATAATTTTTAATAGATTTCTGTATGTTATTGAATATACAGTAATTGTTGTTCTACATAATATTTCAAAGCATAAAACTATGTAACAGTTTGTAGAGGATTGACCCCTTCACAGCTTTTTGACAGACAAACTTCATTGTCGACCAGGTAATGTGACTTCCCCACCTGTTTTGTGATGAACTGCTTGAGGTTCAACAGTTGTTAACACATCTGGGTGTTTTAAAACAAATTAAGCCTTTAATGTGAACTGAATTTTGAATAATACATGTTGTGTATGTAAATTTGTTTATTTGCTACACACTTATTGTGCTGTTATTGTAGTGTTTCATTTAAAGAATATAAAGAAAATGCACTAATCAACCACCTTTTTTTATGATGTTTATACATTTTCTCTATACATAATTACTGTATTTTCAAAGATTTATACAAGATATTTGCACAATGTAGATTTATGCTATTGTGTTTTCCGACAACTCTGACAATTTGTTTACATTTTAAAATGATGAGCTATCAACTGAAAATTGGGGAATAATATGACTTAAACTGAAAATTGCTTTTCTGGTATTGGCATTTTTATCCTTTAGGCCTAAAAAGAAATGAGTTTTGTTTCCTATTACCCGACCGACTGTCACCATGTATATTTTACCTACCGAGTCAAAAGTTTTTGTGTAAAACAAATTGACATCCGAATTTTTTTGTCCGAATTTAGTGGATTCCATCATAATTTTACGATTCCAAAGTTCTTAAGCACCGTGGCAGGAAATTGTCTGCATCAATTGGATGATTGGTACAATCATACAATGTCATATTGATCGAATGCAAACATCCAAATGATAGAGACCATCAGTGTGAGGAGTTGACTTATACCATATACCGGTAAACAGAATTATACCATATAAACAACGCTGTGGTGATGAAGCAAAATGGCAAGCTCGTTGATTGCTATTTGATTGTAAAAGTGCAAACAAAGCAAATTGACTCATTGCAATTAAATCTTTCCATCATGATTCAACAATTGTTGAAACAGATCTCCAGAAGAATAAAACTGTACTGCCCATTTGTGACAACTGCTTAGATAAAGGGTTTGAACCTGTGTGCCAAAGACCATATGGCAAGAATGTTTTTATGAACTATATTTAAGATTCTTAAAATCATTAAAAGTGAAATATGTGTATGAAAATTAAATTGAGAAAGTGTTAGTTTATATTGGAAAATATATTTACAGAATGTTCATAAAACCCTTTAAGTTTTTGTTATAAGACACTGATAACAAATTATACATGCAAAATCTGAATTTAATTTCATGCAAATCAGTAGAAAAAGTGGTTAAAAAAGCTCTACTTTCTTTTTCACCTCAAAAGTTTGACAAACTCAAATAACTTATTTGATTTTAGTATTTAGCCAACTGACAGCAAATGGAATTGTAGCCATATCTCTTCAATTTAGACTTGGTCACACATATGTTTATTATAAAAGCATAACCAAATTTCAGAATGGTAAAATGAGATTAAGAATATATATAAAATCTTTCTTAAATGGTCAGTCAAAAAATATTTTCATACTTTTGGATTACAGAAATCTTATGTATGCTCTTGATATTACCTTGATATTTAGTTGTCAATGATGTTTTTAAAAATTACTTAATGTAACTCAATACTTGTAGTTGTTGTTGTTTTTTCTTGTTATTTTGATAAGACATTTTAACAATAATATGACAATATATTCAATATGGAGATAATAAAATTCATGTTTTTTGTAATGTGTTTTATTGATTTAGATTTAACATTTCTTGTTAACATTCCAGGGGTGAAAATCAAGGTGGTTTGTGCAGGCATTGTGATATAGTCTGTCAGAGTCAATGTGGTTTTGTGCAGGCATTGTGATATAGTCTCTCAGAGTCAATGTAGTAAAAAACTTTGTGCAGGCATTTTTATATAGTCTGTCAGAGTCAATGTGGTTTGTGCAGGCATTGTGATGCAAAGTCTAGTCAGGGTCAATGTGATTTGTGCAGGCATTGTGATAAAGTCTCTCAGAGTCAATGTAGTTTGTGCAGGCATTGTGATATAGTCTGTCAGAGTCAAGGTGGTTTGTGCAGGCATTGTGATACAAAGTCTAGTCAGAGTCAATGTGGTTTGTGCAGGCATTGTGATGCAAAGTCTAGTCAGGGTCAATGTGATTTGTGCAGGCATTGTGATAAAGTCTCTCAGAGTCAATGTAGTTTGTGCAGGCATTGTGATATAGTCTGTCAGAGTCAAGGTGGTTTGCGCAGGCATTATGATGCAAAGTCTAGTCAGGGTCAAGGTAGTTTGAGCAGGTATTGTGATACAAAGTCTAGTCAGAGTCAATGTGGTTTGTGCAGGCATTGTGATGCAAAGTCTAGTCAGGGTCAATGTGATTTGTGTAGGCATTGTGATAAAGTCTCTCAGAGTCAATGTAGTTTGTGCAGGCATTGTGATATAGTCTGTCAGAGTCAAGGTGGTTTGCGCAGGCATTGTGATGCAAAGTCTAGTCAGGGTCAATGTGATTTGTGTAGGCATTGTGATAAAGTCTCTCAGAGTCAATGTAGTTTGTGCAGGCATTGTGATATAGTCTGTCAGAGTCAAGGTGGTTTGCGCAGGCATTATGATGCAAAGTCTAGTCAGGGTCAAGGTAGTTTGAGCAGGTATTGTGATACAAAGTCTAGTCAGAGTCAATGTGGTTTTGTGCAGGCATTGTGATATAGTCTCTCAGAGTCAATGTAGTTTGTGCAGGCATTTTTATATAGTCTGTCAGAGTCAATGTGGTTTGTGCAGGCATTGTGATGCAAAGTCTAGTCAGAGTCAATGTGATTTGTGCAGGCATTGTGATAAAGTCTCTCAGAGTCAATGTAGTTTGTGCAGGCATTGTGATATAGTCTGTCAGAGTCAAGGTGGTTTGTGCAGGCATTATGATGCAAAGTCTAGTCAGAGTCAAGGTGGTTTGTGCAGGCATTGTGATGCAAAGTCTAGTCAGAGTCAATGTAGTTTGAGCAGGTATTGTGATACAAAGTCTAGTCAGAGTCAATGTGGTTTGTGCAGGCATTATGATGCAAAGTCTAGTCAGAGTCAAGGTGGTTTGAGCAGGTATTGTGATACAAAGTCTAGTCAGAGTCAATGTGGTTTGTGCAGGCATTGTGATATAGTCTGTCAGAGTCAAGGTGGTTTGTGCAGGCATTATGATGCAAAGTCTAGTCATAGTCAATGTGGTTTGTGCAGGCATTGTGATGCAAAGTCTAGTCAGAGTCAACGTGGTTTGTGCAGGCATTGTGATACAAAGTCTAGTCAGAGTCAATGTGGTTTGTGCAGGCATTATGATGCAAAGTCTAGTCAGAGTCAAGGTGGTTTGTCCAGGCATTGTGATACAAAGTCTTGTCTGAGTCAATGTGGTTTGTGCAGGCTTTATGATGCAGTCTAGTCTGAGTCAAAGTGGTTTGTGCAGGCATTATGATACAAAGTCTAGTCAGCTTTGTGGTAGTTTGTGCAGGCATTGTGATATAGTCTAGTTATAGTCAAGGTGGTTTGTGCAGACATTGTGGTATAAAGTCTAGTCAGAGTCAAGGTGGTTTGTGCAGGCATTATGATACAAAGTCTTGTCAGAGTCAATGTGGTTTGTGCAGGCATTGTGATACAAAGTCTTGTCAGTGTTGATGTGGTTTGTGCAGGCATTATTACACAAAGTTCTGTCTGAGTCAATGTGGTTTGTGCAGGCATTGTGATAAAAAGTTTAGTCAGAGTCGATGTGGTTTGTGCAGGCATTGTGATACAAAGTCTTGTCAGAGTTGATGTGGTTTGTGCAGGCATTGTGATACAAAGTCTTGTCAGAGTCAATGTGGTTTGTGCAGGCATTGTGATACAAAGTCTTGTCAGAGTTGATGTGGTTTGTGCAGGCATTGTGATACAAAGTCTTGTCTGAGTTAAGGTGGTTTGTGCAGGCATTGTGATACAAAGACATGTCTGAGTCAAGGTGGTTTGTGCAGGCATTGTGATACAAAGTCTTGTCTGAGTTAAGGTGGTTTGTGCAGGCATTGTGATACAAAGACATGTCTGAGTCAAGGTGGTTTGTGCAGGCATTGTGATACAAAGTCTTGTCAGAGTTGATGTGGTTTGTGCAGGCATTGTGATACAAAGTCTAGTCTGTGTCAATGTGGTTTGTGCAGGCATTGTGATACAAAGTCTAGTCTGAGTCGATTTAATTTGTGCAGGCATTGTAATTCAAAGTCTTTTCTGAGTCAATGTGGTTTGTGCAGGCATTGTGATACAAAGTCTTGTCAGAGTCAATGTGGTTTGTGCAGGCATTGTGATACAAAGTCTAGTCTGAGTTAAGGTGGTTTGTGCAGGCATTGTGATACAAAGTCTTGTCAGAGTTGATGTGCTTTGTGCAGGCATTGTGATACAAAGTCTTGTCAGAGTCAACGTGGTTTGTGCAGGCATTGTGATACAAAGTCTAGTCTGAGTCAAGGTGGTTTGTGCAGGCATTGTGATACAAAGTCTTGTCAGAGTCAAGGTGGTTTGTGCAGGCATTGTGATACAAAGTCTAGTCTGAGTCAAGGTGGTTTGTGCAGGCATTGTGATACAAAGTCTTGTCAGAGTCAAGGTGGTTTGTGCAGGCATTGTGATACAAAGTCTTGTCTAAATAAGGGTGGTTTGTGCAGGCATTGTGATACAAAGTCTTGTCAGAGTCAAGGTGGTTTGTGCAGGCATTGTGATACAAAGTCTAGTCTGAGTCGAGGTGGTTTGTGCAGGCATTGTGATACAAAGTCTTGTCAGAGTCAAGGTGGTTTGTGCAGGCATTGTGATTCAAAGTCTAGTCTGAGTCAATGTGGTTTGTGCAGGCATTGTGATACAAAGTCTTGTCAGAGTCGATGTGGTTTGTGCAGGCATTGTGATACAAAGTCTTGTCAGAGTCGATGTGGTTTGTGCAGGCATTGTGATACAAAGTCTTGTCAGAGTCAAGGTGGATTGTGCAGGCATTGTGATACAAAGTCTTGTCAGAGTCAACGTGGTTTGTGCAGGCATTGTGATACAAAGTCTAGTCAGAGTCGATGTGGTTTGTGAAGGCATTGTGATATAGTCTTGTAAGAGTCTATGTGGTTTGTGCAGGCATTGTGATACAAAGTCTAGTCTGAGTCGATGTGGTTTGTGCAGGCATTGTGATACAAAGTCTTGTCAGAGTTGATGTGGTTTGTGCAGGCATTGTGATACAAAGTCTTGTCAGAGTCAATGTGGTTTGTGCAGGCATTGTGATACAAAGTCTTGTCAGAGTTGATGTGGTTTGTGCAGGCATTGTGATACAAAGTCTTGTCTGAGTTAAGGTGGTTTGTGCAGGCATTGTGATACAAAGACATGTCTGAGTCAAGGTGGTTTGTGCAGGCATTGTGATACAAAGTCTTGTCTGAGTTAAGGTGGTTTGTGCAGGCATTGTGATACAGTCTTGTTAGAGTCAAGGTGGTTTGTGCAGGCATTGTGATACAAAGTCTTGTCAGAGTCAAGGTGGTTTGTGCAGGCATTGTGATACAAAGTCTTGTCTAAATAAGGGTGGTTTGTGCAGGCATTGTGATACAAAGTCTTGTCAGAGTCAAGGTGGTTTGTGCAGGCATTGTGATACAAAGTTTTGTCTGAGTCAAGGTGGTTTGTGCAGGCATTGTGATACAAAGTCTTGTCAGAGTCAAGGTGGTTTGTGCAGGCATTGTGATTCAAAGTCTAGTCTGAGTCAATGTGGTTTGTGCAGGCATTGTGATACAAAGTCTTGTCAGAGTCGATGTGGTTTGTGCAGGCATTGTGATACAAAGTCTTGTCAGAGTCGATGTGGTTTGTGCAGGCATTGTGATACAAAGTCTTGTCAGAGTCAAGGTGGATTGTGCAGGCATTGTGATACAAAGTCTTGTCAGAGTCAACATGGTTTGTGCAGGCATTGTGATACAAAGTCTAGTCAGAGTCGATGTGGTTTGTGAAGGCATTGTGATATAGTCTTGTAAGAGTCTATGTGGTTTGTGCAGGCATTGTGATACAAAGTCTAGTCTGAGTCGATGTGGTTTGTGCAGGCATTGTGATACAAAGTCTTGTCAGAGTTGATGTGGTTTGTGCAGGCATTGTGATACAAAGTCTTGTCAGAGTCAATGTGGTTTGTGCAGGCATTGTGATACAAAGTCTTGTCAGAGTTGATGTGGTTTGTGCAGGCATTGTGATACAAAGTCTTGTCTGAGTTAAGGTGGTTTGTGCAGGCATTGTGATACAAAGACATGTCTGAGTCAAGGTGGTTTGTGCAGGCATTGTGATTCAAAGTCTTGTCTGAGTTAAGGTGGTTTGTGCAGGCATTGTGATACAAAGTCTTGTCAGAGTCAAGGTGGTTTGTGCAGGCATTGTGATACAAAGTCTTGTCAGAGTCAAGGTGGTTTGTGCAGGCATTGTGATACAAAGTCTTGTCTAAATAAGGGTGGTTTGTGCAGGCATTGTGATACAAAGTCTTGTCAGATTCAAGGTGGTTTGTGCAGGCATTGTGATACAAAGTCTAGTCTGAGTCAAGGTGGTTTGTGCAGGCATTGTGATACAAAGTCTTGTCAGAGTCAAGGTGGTTTGTGCAGGCATTGTGATTAAAAGTCTAGTCTGAGTCAATGTGGTTTGTGCAGGCATTGTGATACAAAGTCTTGTCAGAGTCGATGTGGTTTGTACAGGCATTGTGATACAAAGTCTTGTCAGAGTCGATGTGGTTTGTGCAGGCATTGTGATACAAAGTCTTGTCAGAGTCAAGGTGGATTGTGCAGGCATTGTGATACAAAGTCTTGTCAGAGTCAACGTGGTTTGTGCAGGCATTGTGATACAAAGTCTAGTCAGAGTCGATGTGGTTTGTGAAGGCATTGTGATATAGTCTTGTAAGAGTCTATGTGGTTTGTGCAGGCATTGTGATACAAAGTCTAGTCTGAGTAAAGGTGGTTTGTGCAGGCATTGTGATACAAAGTCTTGTCAGAGTCAAGGTGGTTTGTGCAGGCATTGTGATTCAAAGTCTAGTCTGAGTCGATGTGGTTTGTGCAGGCATTGTGATACAAAGTCTTGTCAGAGTCAATGTGGTTTGTGCAGGCATTGTGATACAAAGTCTTGTCAGAGTCAATGTGGTTTGTGCAGGCATTGTGATACAAAGTCTTGTCAGATTCAAGGTGGTTTGTGCAGGCATTGTGATACAAAGTCTAGTCAGCGTCGAGGTAGTTTGTGCAGGCATTATGATATAGTCTAGTTATAGTCAAGGTGGTTTGTGCAGGCATTGTGATACAAAGTCTTGTCTGAGTCAATGTGGTTTGTGCAGGCATTGTGATACAAAGTCTTGTCAGAGTCGATGTGGTTTGTGCAGGCATTGTGATACAAAGTCTTGTCAGAGTCAAGGTGGTTTGTGCAGGCATTGTGATACAAAGTCTTGTCAGAGTCAATGTGGTTTGTGCAGGCATTGTGATACAAAGTCTTGTCAGAGTCGATGTGGTTTGTGCAGGCATTGTGATACAAAGTCTTGTCAGAGTCAATGTGGTTTGCGCAGGCATTGTGATACAAAGTCTTGTCAGAGTTGATGTGGTTTGTGCAGGCATTGTGATACAAAGTCTTGTCAGAGTCAAGGTGGTTTGTGCAGGCATTGTGATACAAAGTCTAGTCAGCGTTGTGGTAGTTTGTGCAGGCATTGTGATACAAAGTCTTGTCAGAGTCGATGTGGTTTGTGAAGGCATTGTGATACAAAGTCTTGTCAGAGTCAAGGTGGTTTGTGCAGGCATTGTGATACAAAGTCTAGTCAGCGTTGTGGTAGTTTGTGCAGGCATTGTGATATAGTCTAGTTATAGTCAAGGTGGATTGTGCAGGCATTGTGGTATAAAGTCTAGTTAGAGTCAAGGGGGTTTGTGCAGGCATTGTGATACAAAGTCTTGTCTGAGTCAAGGTGGTTTGTGCAGGCATTGTGATACAAAGTCTTGTCTGAGTCGATGTGGTTTGTGCAGGCATTGTGATACAAAGTCTAGTCTGAGTCAAGGTGGTTTGTGCAGGCATTGTGATACAAAGTCTAGTCAGAGTTGATGTAATTTGTGCAGGCATTGTGATTCAAAGTCTTGTCTAAGTCAATGTGGTTTGTGCAGGCATTTTGATACAAAGTCTAGTCAGCATTGTGGTAGTTTGTGCAGGCATTGTGATATAGTCTAGTTATAGTCAAGGTGGTTTGTGCAGGCATTGTGGTATAAAGTCTTAGTCAGAGTCAAGGTGGTTTGTGCAGGCATTGTGATACAAAGTCTAGTCAGCGTCGAGGTAGATTGTGCAGGCACTATGATATAGTCTAGTTATAGTCAAGGTGGTTTGTGCAGGCATTGTGATACAAAGTCTTGTCTGAGTCAATGTGGTTTGTGCAGGCATTGTGATACAAAGTCTTGGCAGAGTCAAGGTGGTTTGTGCAGGCATTGTGATACAAAGTCTTGTCAGAGTCAATGTGGTTTGTGAAGGCATTGTGATATAGTCTTGTAAGAGTCTATGTGGTTTGTGCAGGCATTGTGATACAAAGTCTAGTCAGAGTCGATGTGGTTTGTGAAGGCATTGTGATATAGTCTTGTAAGAGTCTATGTGGTCTGTGCAGGCATTGTGATACAAAGTCTAGTCTGAGTCAAGGTGGTTTGTGCAGGCATTGTGATACAAAGTTTTGTCTGAGTCAAGGTGGTTTGTGCAGGCATTGTGATACAAAGTCTAGTCTGAATCGATGTGGTTTGTGCAGGCATTGTGATACAAAGTCTTGTCTGAGTTAAGGTGGTTTGTGCAAGCATTGTGATTTAAAGTCTAGTCAGAGTCAATGTCGTTTGTGCAGGCATTGTGATACAAAGTCTTGTCTGAGTTGAGGTGGTTTGTGCAAGCATTGTGATACAAAGTCTTGTCTGAGTCAAGGTGGTTTGTGCAGGCATTGTGTTACAAAGTCTAGTCTGAATCGATGTGGTTTGTGCAGGCATTGTGATACAAAGTCTTGTCTGAGTTAAGGTGGTTTGTGCAAGCATTGTGATACAAAGTCTTGTCTGAGTTGATGTGGTTTGTGGAGGCATTGTGATACAAAGTCTTGTCAGAGTCGATGTGGTTTGTGCAGGCATTGTGATACAAAGTCTTGTCTGAGTTAAGGTGGTTTGTGTAAGCATTGTGATACAAAGTCTTGTCTGAGTTGATGTGGTTTGTGCAGGCATTGTGATTTAAAGTCTAGTCAGAGTCAATGTGGTTTGTGCAGGCATTGTGATACAAAGTCTAGTCAGAGTCGATGTGGTTTGTGCAGGCATTGTGATACAAAGTCTTGTCTGAGTTAAGGTGGTTTGTGCAAGCATTGTGATACAAAGTCTTGTCTGAGTCAAGGTGGTCTGTGCAGGCGTTGTTATACAAAGTCTTGTCCTAGTCAAGGTGGTTTGTGCAGGCAACCTACATACCGACCCATATTTTTCTGTGCATGTAACTAAAAAGAAACCACTTTTTTCTTTTGCCTTATACTTATGGGGAATTGTTGAACATTGACATAAATTACAAATGGACATTTTATAAGCATTAAAGATGTATTTAATACTATCAATTTAGTAAAAAGTGATCAAGCATATTTCTTCTTTACCAATTCATATGAGCGGAAAAAAACAATCGTCTTAAATGTGACCTCTCCTACACATGGATTAAAATATAACACAGACATCTGGCATTCCGGTTAAAATCATGGGCGGGCAGTTTCATGACCCTGTCACAAGCCAATCAACTTTTCAAACACAGACAGTGTCACTAATTGGCCCATTTAATTCGATACAAACATACTAATTGGCATTTAAGTGAATTGTCCCTTTTTGGGTAGCAATGTGAGAAACTTAATAGAATAGAGTATGTTACAGGTGTGCTGTTGTGCACAAAAACATCAACAAAAAGCTTTCTGTTTCAATGGGAAACTTGCAGTTTACTTGCAAAGTTAAGAGCAAAAAGTAACAGTCTAACTAGTTATAGCGAGGGCTCACAACTAAGGTAGGCGTGGCTACAGCCAGTCTTTGGAAGAGTCATTTTGTTGCAAAAAATCTTGTCTAGACTGGCACTTTAATTTTAATTGATCCCAATTGGGATTTTTTTTATTTATAAGAATTAAGGAAATAAGTTCATGCAAATTGTTTTCAATTGGAAAAAAGACCAAATAATGAAAAAAAAATGATAAAAAAGGTGCTCCTAAGTATGTGTCTCATTGGTGAATTGGTGATACAATTTTATCATAAACAAATATTTTTGTTTTTTGTTTGAAGGAATACAGCGCAATGTCACAAAAATTGTCAACATATTTGTGTATGAATTTTTATCAATTTTCGCAAGTAACATAACAGTTGAACAGTAACTTAAAGTTCAATGTTGAAAAAGTTAACTGAATACCAGACGAAATAAAAACCAGAGGGCCATGATGGCCCTTAAGTGCTTACCTGATGACACAGGCTTTTAGTAGGCTCATATCTGGCAGCAAGTAATTAAGAGTTATCTACTTCAGAAATCTTTGATGCAAATTGGCTGATAATATTTTCTAAAGTTTTATCTAGTGACCTACTACATGTAAATCCATGTTACCCAGTTCAAAACACATCTAAAGTTTTATACAGGAAAACATTGTGACCAAGTTTGGTGAAGATTGGGCCATACATGTGGCATCTAAGCGTGTTCACAATGTTTTTCTACCATCCGACTTAGTTTTTAAGTCAACGTGACCCAGTTATGAACTAACCCAAGACTTCTTGCAGGCAAAAATTCTGGCCATGTTTAGAGAAGACTGGGCCATACATGTGGTCTCTTACTTTCTAAGATTTGACCTAGTGACCTACTTTTTCACCCCATGTGACCAAGTTATATTCATCCAAGACTTTATGCATGCAAACGTTCTGGCTATGTTAAGTGAAGATTGGTTCCTAAATGTGACCTCTTACGTGTTCACTGTTTCTAAGATTTGACCTAGTGACCTACTTTTTGACCCACATGACCCAGTAATGAACTCATCAGAGTTTCAAATCAAAATATATGCAGGCAAACATCCTGGCCTAACTGGTGAAAATTGGGCCATAAATATGGCTTGGCCATAAATATGGCTTCTATGTGTTCACAAGGTTTTTTCTAAAATTTGACCCAGTGACATACTTTTTGAGCCTACGTAACCCACCCACCGACAAACTCATAAAAAATATCAGGCAGCCAAATATTCTGACCAAGTTTACTAAAAATTGGGCAAAAAATGTGGTCTGTAGCTTGTTCACAAGGTTTTTTAAAAATTTGACCTAATGTCCTAATTTTTTACCTCACATGACCCAATTACCAATTTATCCAAGATTTCAGACAAACATTCTGGCCAAGTTTGATGAAGATTGGTTAAAAACAGTAGCCTCTTGTGTATTCACAAGCTTAGTGTTGACACAACACGGACGCCATACGAAGGCGTATAGGAAAATCTCACCTTGAGCCCATTAAGGTGAGCTAAAAAAAACATTCCTACTGTCTGACCTATACAGAACCTGTTTTAAGAAGCGACCTTGATCCTACTAATGACCTGAAAATTAATCCAAATTTTCCTGTTCCAATAAGGCATCTACATACTTAATCTGATCATGACATGACCCAATTGAAAAATCAATTTAGGTACTGATGACCTTGATCCTATAAAAAAAATTCCTGGCAATATGCTCTAGGGCACATGAAGACAAGTATCTTGTGAAAATTTGGATGAATTCCAGTGAAAAAAGTAACATGAGTTGTGTTTGGTAGAAAAAGTTTGATGCCGCCCTATAACGTCTGCTTATTAAATAACTGATTACTTACTAATCTTATTAAAAATGTTTATTTAAAAAAAAACAACTATTCAGTCGAAAGAAGAAGATACAATGAAATTAAAATAAAACAATTATTGTCTTTGCTTGTAGAACATAGCAACAGATACCAGGGCTTGTGGAAGTGGTTAGCATTGTAATGGTCCATATCAGCAGCTGAGCTCATTAACAAAAACAAAACAAAACATATGTTTAGCATATTCTTTGGACAAAGAATTGAACAGTACCTTTATTGCATATTTAAACAAGTGCCAAGTATAAATAAAATTTAATCATCACAAGTACATGTATATTCTTACCTTTGGTCCTTCACGTTTCGCCTGTGATAGCTTTGATGGGGTGCTTCGACTGAGAAAAACACATTATTTTTTTTTTTTAGAACAAGATGTTACATATTCACATATTACGTAAGAAGAGAGCATTGTGATTAAAGACAAAGACATAATTTTGTGTTTAGAATTTTTTATATTTTTCTTCTTTAATTTTCATCGTAGCTAGACCTTTTCTGGTCTTTTAAGTCCTTATACAAAACTTCACTGCTTACACTTGAGCTAAAATTGCATAGAAGGAATGGTAATTTAACTTTAAAATAAGAAAATCTAAACAAATAAGTCTCTCCAACCTACACCTTTAATATCTTTCTGGTAATGCTACAATTAGGTGCTTTGATAAAGGCTGAAAAGGATGCATGCTATGTGTAGATGTTCATGGATCATACAATGATGGCTATATATCCTAAGCATAAGAAGCTTAGATATGAGCAAGAAAATATTAAAATCAATTTAAGGTGTTACCTTCTATTGCCAATACTTGGTTCACAATTATCAACATATCATTAAATTAATCTTGGGCATTTTTGAATGTCTTGTACTGAGGTAAACATTCCTCAAATTAGGACTCACAAAGTCAGACTGCAAGGTCAGAGCACCGCAAGGTGGAGCAAAATACGCCAGTCATTTGAGCTATTTGAAACAAACTGCTGTGCACTATAATGCAATGCTGTATGGCAAAGTTTTGGACTGCAATCTGGGTTATTGCAAGAAAAACTTAAATTAAAGTAGAATAACATAACAAAAAATCTTTAATCTGCCAAACTGCTGTGCACTGTTGTGCAATGCACTCTGGCATGATTGTGAGCTGCAATCTGGATAATTGAAAAAAAAATCAAAGGGGAATAACATCAAATATACAAAAACTTACATGAGAGTAATGGCATTTGTATAGAAAGGGGTTACTCAAAAATTAGAAAAGGAGAGTGACAGTTCTTACGCATATCACTCCGTCAAAAAAACATCTATTCAACTATGAAGTTTCAAGTCAATAGCCGTGATAATGTAGGAGTATAGTCCAGACAAACAAGTATAAAAAAGACCAAAGGGCATTAACTCCAACATCATGAAGTGCAGAGTTATGGTTCTTGTGCACTGCCCTCCGTCTAAATAAGATGTATCCACCTAGGAAGTTTCAAGTCAATAGCTTTAATAGTGTTGGATTTATGCTCAAGACAAGAAATCAGGATGCCGCACGACAACCCACCCACCTGCTAGCCATCCATGGGCGATCCCATAATATATCCCGTCTTCTAAGATCGTATAAAAAAGTACATTCATTCCAGTATATCCTTTTCTGTTAACCAATCAAGTTCAAAACTGATCGCAAAATGAAGCACTTTTTGAAGATTTTTTTTTGGCTCAAAGGTTGTGATGTATCTTGGAAATGTATAAATGAGCATGGTATTTCATCTGAACATGCTGACATTCATATTATCTTTTTATAGTTATTGTATGTGTGAAAAGTTTGGTCCATTTTAGATATAATGGCCAAACACATACTAAAAACAAATTTACCATTTCAGGGCTGGAAAAAATTTCTTTTTCATGACTAGTCCCGTACTAGTAACCAGGACAAAGATGACTTGTCCGAAAATGTGCATCATTTTCAATAAATGGACACTAATTTGTCATATATATAACTAACAAACAAGGTATAAACAGATTTTTGTTTTATTTTTGTCTGTAAAACAGCATATAATCTAACACAAAAGTAAAGAATAAATAAGTTACAACTGATTAAATAGCTCTTGCAATGTCCTGATTTTATAAAGAAAATACATTACGTGTACATTGTTTTTGTAACAATATCAAATTTTAATCATCCTGACCCTGACACGTAAATGTTGGGCCAATACACTTGTATACTTTATGTTACTCACTTATACAACTACTTTGTCTCCATAACATATTTACAGTATTCTGACATTACACCATGGTAAGGCATGAACGTTTTGCTTTTTTAACAACTGAATCTGTCAATTGCAATTTGAAAAATATCAAAGGCACATATGGTATTTTCTTAAGAACGGTAAATGTAAATAACATTTTTTTTAAATTTGTCTTGCTGTAAGTGCTTAACTTGTTGATAACAAAGCTTCGTGTAGTTCTTTGAATGGTTTTAGTAATTTACACCATGCTTTGAATGACCCCCCACATGTCGTGTACTTTTCCCACTTCCTAACCAGAAGTCAATGGCACGATCTGCTACAAAATTTTCCAGGGATGGGGCGTGGTGTTTCGAAGAATGTCATCTGAGAGCCCGTTCCTTAGCTCAGTTTTTATCAGTTTCTTTTGAGAGAAACCTCTTTCACATTGTGCTGTTGATGGACTGGTAACTAACATCAATTCAATAAGCTTCCTTATGTTTGTGATGTTTGGTTTCTTCAACAAAGACTTGTAAATGATGCTTGGGGCATTGTCAGTTTGGGAATACTTTCACGTTGGAATATTCCGACAGAATTTGCAGATGTTTGTCCTTAGGAATGGCAGGTTCCATGTGATTCAGCAGTTGCTTAATTGGGCTATTGTATTCAGATATGACAATGAAAGTAAAGATCATCAAACTGAGACTTACCTGGCTCTAATCCCTTTACTCTTCGCGTGCCGAGTTTAAAAAGTTCCCGAATCAATTATCACTTATCACATGTACTTCAATATGCAGTATAAATGCCGGTATTTGTCACCTACACATTGATTGACCGATCATGTTAAGCGTTGATGTATCGCGCGTCGTGATTGGCTGTTTTGGGATGCGTTTGAATTGTCTATGCGAAGCCATTACGTGGTGTTGATAAAACGCCCCAGGCGATAGCTTGATTGGTTGGAATGCTGGTCAACCCGGCACCTGGTAAACTCGGCACTTGGTGAACTCGGCACTGAGAATAGTGAATTCGGCATCCGGTAAACTCGGCACCTGGTCAACCCGGCACCTGGTAAACTCGGCACTTGGTGAACTCGGCACCGAGAATAGTGAATTCGGCATCCGGTAAACTCGGCACCTGGTAAACTCGGCACCTGGTGAATTCGGCATCTAGTTAACTCGGCATTTGTGTATTATTATCTCTTTGCTTCTAGACAATTTGGCAATATTTATTGTTACACAATGTATGACCTATACTGTTATCTTGGAAATGTCTGTTTGTGAAGAAAGGTGAATTTTCAAAGTAACTTATTACGACCACATTTATCAACAGATACAAAATAATTCATTGGCTACTGGCTTAACATTTATTTTTTAATTGAATTAGTTGATATATTTTTTGTAAGACTTTATCTTTCTATGAAAATTTTATGAACATTTGCACATTTGGTTGTTAGTTATCCATTCCAGATTCATCTTGGCTGGCGCAAGAACAAGTGACACAGGGAAGCCCATGTGGTGACAGGGTCTCTTCATTAACCTCCTCATAATTAGTACCTCACCCCTTCTATGTGTACGGGGAATACATTGTCTAATAGCACCTGGTACCCCTTCCATGTATACTACGTATACACCGCTGTCATCTTGTTATTTTAGCAATTTAAACAAGGTACACACTGAATAACACATGATTAAGTACAGTACCTTTGATGTTGAGTATACGTAAATTTATTATAAATACAATGCAGATCTATAATATAAGGAATAAATTAATGTGTTTAATAATCTACCTTATTTCTTCGTTAATTTTATATTTAATTATTATATTAATCATATATACTTTTTGTAGTTAGTTGTTTTAACTGCTTTTATACACGCATTAGACAATATGACATGTGATTTTTTTTTTATTTCTATTTTTTACCTTTTTTATTTTAATATATTATTTGCATAATGGTTTATATCTTTAAAAAAAACGAGGTGCCGAATTCACCAGATTCGTAATGCCAAATTTACCAGGTGCCGAGTTCACCAGGTGCCGAGTTGACTATTTACGCAGGTGCCGAATTCACCAGATGCCGAGTTGACTTGATTCCATTGGTTGCATCGCTAATTAGGTACCGCTGTGTATTGTCACTTGTCCGGCCGTCTATTTAATGACTAGCCCGGGACTTATTTAATGACCAATGGTCAGTAGCCCGAAACTACATGTTGACTAGTCCGGGACGTCGGGCTAGCGTATTTTTCCAGCCCTGCATTTCTTGTATAAATAAAGGGCTATAACTCTGAAGTGGATGAAGCAATTTGGCTGGTTATCAATCTTGGTCGAGATATTATAGCCATTCTTTCTAAGTTTCATGAAGATTGGACAACAACTGTTTGAGTTAGAGAGCAGACAAGGCGAATTTGCCTTTATTTTGTATAAATAAAGGGCCATAACTCATAAGTGGCTGAAGTGATTTGGCTGGTTATCGAACCTGGCTGAGATATTATGCCCATAAACATTTTCCAAAAGTTTCATGAAGATCGAACAACAATTGAGCGGACATCGGTGTGGAAGACACCCGCCCATATGCCACCAGGGGTGTTCCCATAAAATTAATACGACCTGTCTTCGAGGGGCGTATAAAAGAAGACTTTCCCCATGTGCAAATTTCAGTCACCAAAACAGTGCCGCACAACCTCATATTCAAAATCTTAAAATAGGGGACATTTCACCAAAACAGTGCTGCAGAATCTCAGATTTTATATCTTAGAATTGCAGACAACCCAATAAAATAGTGCTGCAGAACCTCAGATTTTATATCTTAGAATAGCGGACATCCTACTAAAACAGTGCAGCACAACCTCATATGCAATATCTTGCAATAGGGAACATCCCACCAAAAAAGTGCTGCAGAATTTCAAATCTGATATATCTTTTAATGGTGGACATCCTACTAAATACCGCTGAACCTCAAATTCAATATCTTATAACAACTGACATCTTACCAAAACATTGACGCACAACCTCAGCTTCGATATCTTATAATAGGGGACATTCCACCAAAACAGTGCCGCAGAATCTCAGATTCAATTTTTTATAAAAGCGGACATCCCACCAAAACAGTGCCCCAGAACCTCAGATTTGATATCTTATAATAGCATACGTCCCACCAAATCAGTGCCACAAAATCTCAGTTTCAAGTTTTTATAACTGCGGACATCCCACCAGAAAACAGTGCCCCAGAACCTCAGATATGTATATTCATTCTTTTATGATAGCGGACATTCCAACAAAATTGTGACCAAGAACCTCCATATAGTTTATAGATTCAATATTGTATCATGGTGGGGATCCTACCAAAACAGTGCCCCTGAACCTGGCAGGCAAGATATTTTTATCTGATTTTGTTTCCAGTGTCAATTAATGTCTGCGTTTCTTGTTGTTATCTTTGCACAGTACCTGTCGGGGAAATCAAATGTAGCCTGGACATCTAGGGATTAAATCAGTTCAAAATTGGCTGTCCAATGTTGGCATGATTTTTAGGATCATATTGATATCTGGCAAAAACTCTTAAAAAAAACCTTCCCCTCATCATTTCATCTGCACAATCCCATCACCTTTACTAAAACATGAGACCATCAAAGAAAGGTGATACTCCAAAAATGGATATTTTTTCCCAAAAACGTTTTGTTGTATAACTATGAAAGTGAATTTTGTAGTGCTATAAAACAGACATAATCAAACCTGTTTCATGTGCGACAAGTTGTCTTGATATTGCTATCATTTTTGTGAAACAATTTTAAAATGTGAATGCAAGTAACAAAGTTATGGGCTGGACATGATTTTGCTTCACACTGTGACCCTGACCTTCAAGGTAGCAACCCTAAAATTGCGCATGACATGTCTTCTCGATATGTGACCAATTCTGTGAAATAATTTTAAAATCCAACTATAAATAACAAAGTTATGGACTCGATTCTGCTACCTTCATCGTTATGCTGTGACCTTGACATTCAAGGTAGCGACCCAAATTTTGCACGTGACTCGTCGTATCGATATGGCGATCATTTCTTTAAATTATTTGATTGTAAATAAAAAAGTTATAGACTGGAGACAATTTTGCCTCAAGGTCTTGCTTTGATCTTGACCTTCAAGGTAGCGACCCAAATTTTGCGCGCGACATGTCGTCTTGATATGATGATCATTTCTGTCAAATAATTTTAAAATGCGACTTCAAAAAATAAAGTTACGGGCAAGACAAGAATGCGGGACAGATGGACATAAAGACAGACGGACAGACTTACGGAAGGAAGGACAATGCGGTGACTACATGCTCCCCGAATTTTCATTTGGGGAGCATAATAACGACATACACAAGGCCTTGACATTTTACACATGGTCAAGTATTTTTTCAGTAATGTAGTCTAAAATAATTAATAAAGGTATTTGTGCATAATTTTGGCAGAAAATCTTTTAACACTTTCGTCTAAGCAAAGATGATTGTAAACATTACCTTAACTGTAAGAATATACACTCTAAATGTTTGTTCTGTCCAAATCTTTCAATAATTGCTACTGGGATCTTTGCTAAAAACAGACATCAACGTCGAGCGAATTACCAAGATGATGTTATAACGTTAGCTCAAAACTTAGTGTGCACTTGATTTTCTAAGTTTAAAAATAACTAACTGTGCAGCAAGGCTCAGATAGAAAAAACATGTTTCTGATGAATATTGGGATGTAATGTTTCATTTTTCAAGTATACGTAGGACATCAATAAAAGTATTTTGTGGGATCTGTTCAGGTTAACAGTTCCTTATTTGAATGTGGAAAAATCTGTCAGTCCAAATTGTTGGATACCACCTTTAATGTATAGATAAACATTGTAAAACAGGTTAACTATAGCTGATCAGGAAATAAATAAATTTCCCATATGAAAACAATGTTTTCATTTGAACTCTTTGGAATTTTAATAATTTTTGGGGTCTAAAGTTAGACAATATTTATAAAAGTGTAATGTTTATGCAAATTTTGTGGTAAGCCCCAGCACATTGATTTATCAACTTTACTAGGTTCCTTTATATCTATAATATATCAAGTCAACTATCGGTACCAAATGTTTGCTTATTGTAGGATATTACAAATGTTTAGCATTCAAAATTATAGAACAATTTTCCCTTAAATTGGACAATCAAAGCAAGTTTACATATAAAACATCTACACATTATTTCTCAAACAAAGGTACTTTAGATGAATTAAAAAATGACACCATGATTGAGATAAGACAACTTTACCCTGTAACAAGTGCTTTGTAAGGTCCTTTTTTCTGAAAAAGAATATGGAAATGTTTTTACTAATCTGCTATTTAACAATAAATTATTTAACAAAATTTTTGTTATTTGTTAGTTTGTTAAAAGTGCTACCAAATTTAAGTAGAAATAAAGATGACCTTAAATGAGTTAGTATGCTATTAGAGTCTTTTATTGTATTTTGGGGTTTTACAGCACACTGACATAGGTCTTTGACCATGATATTATTCCTCCCACTATAAATAACATTAGAGTAACTAAGCAGGACTGACCAGGAATTACCCTGTTTTAGAGATTACAACATCTCTAAACCTTAAGTAGTAAATATAACACAAGTTCTGTACAATATAGCAAGGGTGTGCAAATGGAGGGGTTTGCCTATTCAAAAGCTTGACCAAATGATGTAAGAGGTGCAACCATGCACCCACCTCATGGGTTTTGAATCCAAATCAGGGCAAAGGACTTCCATCTGACCTGTGGTGTGCCAGTGGTTCTATCCAGACATTTGTCTGGGGTCTTCCTCACCCAAAATAATTGGATGTCACTAAAACGATAACAGTTGGTCGCTACTATGTAAAAAAAAACATTGACCTTTCCAAGACCGAGGTCCGGGAATAAGTAGGTCAGGGGGGCTGCGCGCGCATATTGAGTCATATGTATACGACAGCTGAATCTACATGTTAACACAACATTTCCCGCAATTTTTCAACAACATACACTTGAAATAGAAGGGTTATTCCTAAGAAACGGAAGAAATCTGATGATGCAGAGAATTCACTTGTAAGTAGTTGTGTTGTATCGGTTTTAAAAAAAGAACTCGCTTGTAAATTGCGCACGATTTGGGAGCAGCCAAAATGACATGACTGACCTGACAACGATTACAGTTTGAATTGAACACATGTTATGAACTTATTTCTTACTCTCGCAATGGCGAGACATTGATTTAGAAAACAGGTGTAATCATGTAATGAAAGTTAGCTGTAATACAAAGCTGACAATGTTGTCAAAGCTAACCATCCTTAAAGAAAATAAACAAGTTAACTACACCCAGCAGTAAATTACCACTTGTGGTCCAATCCGGTGGAAAAGGACAACAGTAGAGACTCTAATTTTTTAAAATTCTTTTACTAATGTGAAGAAATTGGTAGATCTTTGCAGTCATATATATTTCAAATTATCCAGGCTTCCCCTTTACTCCATATATACATGTTTTATTGCATTATGCGACAGGCATAGATCCAGATCTGCTGACACGTTGATGCTGTCTGATCTTGATCAACAATGGTTGCATCTGGTACAGAAATAACCTAATGGATCAAAAGCAAATGGATGTTCCGGCTAATCTGGTTCTACACTGATCACACACGCGATAAAACCCATACATATGGGGTAAAGGTTTATTAGAAATTTAAATTTTTGGTCACCCCAGCTAGACATAAAATGTTTGCATACAGTGACAGTTTAACAGTTGTTGTTTACATTTAATGATATATTTTCATTTTATATTTATACAGATATGCCTTCCACTGTCATACAGGGAAACCATGCAGATGACAAATGGAGACCTGAATACTGTACTACATTGTAAGACATATTGGCCTGTCAATTAAAGGAAAGAGGAATCATAAAGTAACATGGCTAGCCAATCAACTTGGAATCCCTACAACACAAAATATTCAGAGTGATCCATTTTTACAGATATCAATGGACATAACACAGAGCTTTTCATCCTTATATAACAGAGGCCGATATTCGGCCACTTCCCAATCCGAAAAATTCCAGTTGCAGAAACTAATGTCTCATAACGGACAATATTACTGCAAATCCGTGAAACGTAACGAAAATCAAGTCGTTATTTGACTATGGGGTAAAAAAACAAAAATTCGATCCAAAGGGTGCAACGTCTACCAAGGAAATCCCTAGTATTTCAAACGTTGCTGCCTCAGAGTCTGCAAGTTCCACATTTGTATCTACCACAGAGGTACCTGTTAGTGTTGCTTCCTCCAAGTCTGGCGTTTTTTCTACAGAGGTACCTGTTAGTGTTTTTTTGAGATTTGTGAACTGAATTATCAATACTATAGAATTGTGAAAATCTGAAAAAATAAAGTGCTATAAAAATTAAATTTATGTTAAAAATGCTTATTCCAATAAGAATTTGTACTCCAGTACCCCTTATTTCAATAAATTTTGTTTTCCCAAAATGAACAATTATCGCGCATAAATTTCCCAATTTGAAAGGCCAGGGCCTCTTCCCAATTTCCTGATGAAAAGCCCTGTAACATATACAGTGAATGATGGATAAAGGATTTGAATAAAAATGATGTTTTGAAATTCATCCATGTAAAATGCAGTCAAAATAGATTACAAGGTGTGGAATCAGTTAATTTTGAACATTTTGCTCAAAACAAGTGCTTACAAAAGTTAGTCAGCTGTTCTATGTTTACATGCGAGCACAGAAACGAACCCCCACTGACCTCAAATTACGCGGAGCGAGATTGCGCGAGATTTCATGATTTCGAAATGGTGAATGATGTAAGCTTGCAAGTGCTTGCGCGCAAAACTGTAACATACATGTACTACATGTATATTCATCAAACAGTTCTAAGTCATACCAGGGCCATATTACTCACAAAATCAAACTGATAAAATATGGGTTTTTTTACAGGTATATATCATTTGAAAGATATATTCAAAGTTTCATCACAATATATGTACCACTTGGCAAAATACAAGCTTCAAAGTATATGTATGGTACATTTTAACCTGCAAATAAATCTAGAAAGTTTTCAAACGTTCAATACGGGTCAAACTTCTAAGAAAGCCAACCTGGAAACAAACAAGTTTCATTCAGGCTGTGTTCTTGTTAGTGAAATATAAGCTCAATTGTACACTTGCTTGCACAACTTAAACCAGTGTTAAGATGTTTGGGTGGGTGGAATAGCTTTCCTTATTAATACTCTAATTGAGGTTTAAAAAACCTGTAGACCACATATTTTATTTGCTTTATGCAAGTGTAAGTTACTACTAAATTTTCTCTAAAGAAAACTTACCTTCTTATCTATGTATTTGAAGCCAGCCTCAGAGTCCGTGTCTGACGGGTGTCTTCTACGTCCCAGAACAGACTGGAATCAGTACATGCAAAGGGAGTTGGAAAATTATCTAAGGAGCTCTCCTAACTTCATTGATTATGAAGTCGTTAAACAAAGAAACTGTACTATGTATTGTGTTTTAAGACAAACATGTACAGGAAATTAAAAAAACTTCAATACAAAACTTTCCATTACTTAAGCAACATCAATTAATGTTGAGCAGGGAACCTACAAACCTAAACACTCATGTCAAATACCTGTAATCTCAATACCATTTATGTGACATATGAATAATGTTTTGTTTTCTTAAATGAGGGATGGCAAAGGTTACAAAATCAGTAACTATTAACAACTTGAAAAACTGGACCAGTCAACCAGTCAACCTGAACAATATTAATATTTTGTATCGACTCTTAGAAGTACATACCTACTTAATATAAGTAGTCAATATTTGTGTTTCCTGTTTAGTTTTGAGAGACTACCATCACAAAGCTTTTTGCAATACAATGTGTAGTAAAAATTAAAAAGATCAAATGATAATAATACCAGCAGTTGAAAGGTTAATTTCGGGTATTATCAACCCTTTAAAGATAAAAAGGTACAACTTTTTTATTAATTTCACAATTGTCAACAAAATCTGACTTGTTCATTATAAGGATTTCATTTGTCAAATTTTTTTCATCGCCGACTATCTTGGCTAAACAAACGATTCAGAAAAATTGTTTTATAACAGCTTCCATAAACATCAACCCCTTTTGCAGGACTTATCGACCCCTAAAAGTTACAAGCATAAAGCATATGTTTATTTTTTTTTTTCTTTAAACATATACTTTATCCATACAGAAATGAAATTTGTTATTTAACATTACTGTTGTGCCAAATTGCGTTAAGAAATACTTTTTACACATGTTGACAATTTTAGGATGGAACCATAGCTTTTACATAGAAATTAAATGGTAGCGAGCAATTTGTTTAAAAAAATCGATACAGTACAGATATTTTAAAACCCTTTAAAACGTATTGTCATTTCAAACTAAAACAAGATAAAAAACTTTAAACTTAAGGTAGAATTAAAATGTAGATATAAATACCACAATAAGATTTGGAACTGGTGAAATTGTAAAAACAAATCACAAATTTTCATATGTATGTTTTTAGTTTTACACTGCAAGTAAGCAACTATTTAAACTGGTCATACAAGAAAAGTTCATTTGTTTTTCTAAGCAACAATTGGCTGTTTTCAACTATACTTTTAACTAGGGCTTTTAGTGACAATGAAACATTAATGTACATTTTAGTTAAACCACTTTCTAATGTCATGAAGTACAGTAGAATAGGTAAAGCAACAACGAAGTGTTATTGGAACAAATGTTAAAGAGTTAAGGCTATCACAAAGATACTTACCCTACGGCCACTACTGCCTGTCTCGGACACATTATCTGACTGGTCCCCAGCTGGAGAGATGCTGCCCCTCACTTCACTGGTGTACATCTTCTTGGCCTGAATCATCATTATCACCATCATCATCATCATCATTCATAATCACCAGCACAACCATCATCATCATCATCATCTTCATTATAATCATCATCATCATAACCATATTCATCATCATAATTATTTGAATTACAGTCATCATCAGCAGCAGTAGCAGAATAGCAGTTTCAAGTGCAAATTCTGAGCAGGAGTTTCCAGCAGAAGCCTGCTGACCTGGACCTACACAGGTTACATTGGACAGACATATTTACTACAGGAATGCTAGAACAAATACCTCTTCCAATATCTGGCGACACAGTGTCTGAACGTGGTCCTCTGTTACCGAGTTTTCACCATTGTTCAGCTTGATATTGCTGATTCCTGGATGGAAGAACTTCTGTAACACATAACATACGTACACCAGACAAAACACACACACAATTTGTGAACTTCCTAAATTTAATCAATTGTAAAGAAAAAATTGTTTTAGCAATGTTTTGAATAAGACATTTACTTAAGGTGATTAATTTGAAATAGATTGAAATTTAATGCACTGGTGATAAACATAAACAATGTTTATATCAACCTCAACTTTGCGATTGAAGTAAATCAGTTGTCGCCACATGCAAGTGATGGATTTAAAATAGTCATTACTATGCTTGCTGTAATGTTGTCTTTAGTCAAAGAAGCTCGAGAGATTTGGTCATTTTATCATATCCTGGTAATACGAGTTTGTTCAAATGGTAAGTTCAAGCTGTACCTTTTACTATTTTATCATTAAAAGTAGGGATGTCAACAAGCACTCTGTTAATTGTAGACTTGATCAGACATCCTTTGCTAAAATTATAAAATCACTAATCAAGTTCTTGGAAGGAAAAAGATGTGAACTTATTTCAAAATAAAATACAAAACTAAGCTTATTTACCTAAGAAATCCTTGATGAAGATTGGACCATTAGTGTGGCCTCTGGGCTGTTAAAATGTTATAGAATTTTTCCTAGTGATCTACTGAATCGGCAAGACACCCTCCAAAACATATCTTATATCAGAATTTATACTGGCAAACATTCTAGTCAAGGTTGGTGAAGATTGGGCTATAAATGTGGCCTCTTGTGTGTTCACAAGCTTTTTCTAAGATATGACCTAGTGACCAACTTTTTGACACATGACTCAGTTACGAACTCATCCAAGATTTCATGCAGGCAAACATTCTGATCAAGTTTGGTGAATATTCGTCTATAAATATGTTCACAAGCTTTTTCTAAGATTTGATCTAGTGACTAACTTTTTGACCCCATCTGACCCAATTATGAACTTATTCCAGAATTCATGCAGACAAACATTCTGACCAAGTTTGGTGAAGCTTGGTCTATTAATGTGGTCTCTAACATGCTCACAAGGTTTTCCTAAAATTTGACCTTTTGTCCTAGTTTTTGACCCCAGGTGACCCAATAATGAAGTCATCCAAGATTTCATGCTGACAAACATTCTGACCAAGTTTGATGAAGATTGGATAAAAACTGTAGCCTCTATTCTAGAAATTCTTGACGCCGGACGAGAGACAAAGGAAGAACGTTCTATATTGTTATAAAAATCGGAAAGTAAATTTACTTCTTATAATTTAGGAAAACGTTACATGAGGTTCTTCATGTTATCCTTCAAACAAAAGACTACGATACACACTACAAGTGCAGTAAAATATGAAAAGCTGACCAAGTACTTGAGTTCTCATTGTAGTACTTGTTGACTTGTTTTACTTGTTCAGGTAGAAGCTGGATATATGTTTGAAAATATGTTAGTAAATACACTAAAATAAGAATATATGACAAAGTCCGATGAGCACTGCAACATATACCAAACTCCGAAAAGGCACAGAACAAAGGTATTTAACATGCAAGCCAAGTGAAAAGTAAGAAGAAATTTGTGATGAGTCATTTAACGAAAAGAGCAAACCCGACAGTTACCGCCTTGGAACGGTCAGTCGGCAATATGGACCGACTGGGGTGCTTAAACCGGTTTTACAGAGCTCTAACCTCGCACTTCCTGGCGAGTTTCTCAAAGGCAAGCAATGAAAAGAAAGACGATCTATTTGGAATACAAAATGTCCAAGGGCTGATATTTTCTATAAGTTATGACGAAAGTAGTGACGTCATTGAAAAATAATGTCAGTATAGTGCTTAGAAAAGGATATGGTATTATTTCGATTTGAAAAAAAACTACACAAAAATGGTTGACTATAAATAAAATTGACTTTCTGAATCATGAACAAACATGACCAGAGACGGATAAATGGTTGTAGCATCCTGTTCATGTGAAGATGGAATTAAAGAACCAAAGTCCAATGTCCATCAAAGGAAATACACGTAACAATCCTTATAGGATGAATTAAATGACAACATAGATTACATGCACAGGGAGATTTTTTACGACCACCACACTGCACAAGTAACATTGTTGTGATCATGAATAAGAATATATGAAAAAAGTCAACAGTGGATCATGTAATATTCCAGTTGAATAATCCATTTTAAGATTGATGTATGAATGAGCATTAGAACTGCTGTCGCCTGTACCGCCATTTTCATACCAATACTTATTGGCTACAAATATCACATGACTAAGTTTCATGTGACTGAAATTTGTTTGCTTTACAAGATTTACCTAGCAGCCTGAGAAATGGTCTATTGTTAGCATTGTCAGCAAACTCTACAACACTGAGCTTGAAACCACTGTCATAAAAAATAGGTTTTCTTTTTGACATTTTTTGACAGCAGAGTTACCTTCAGTTTCAACCTGTTGGCAATTAAGACAACAATTTAATGCATAGACAGTAATTGAGTGTTAACTTTTATCATATGCTTATCTCTGCTCATTTATTCAACATAACATAATCAAATCTCAAAAGCAGAGAAATAATGATGAATGGTCATTAAATTACTCTCATATAGTTGGCATATTAGCATAACCCCAAACTACCTGCCATCTGTCATTTGCCCCTCATGATCTTGGGTTCTTTCTTAATCTCACACTACTTCCTTAATATCTGGCACCATGCTACACTTGGTAACAAAGATCAAGAAAATTCATGTCCAGCCAATGTACATGCATCTGTGAGGTCAACACCTGCTTATTTCAATTGTCACAAGTGAAATCTTCATAGCTGTTAGCCAGTATACAATTGAGTGATACTTTTAAATTCCAGATGACCAATTTGAACACAATGATTAGGTAATGACAAGTAAAAAGGTAAGTTTTGTAACATAATAAAAATAATATTTAATATTTTTGAACTTAATATATATATTCTAGATACGAGCTGATTATCATAAACATATTAAATGATTACAAGATTACTTTCCCATGGCAACATTTGGCCCAATGTATACCGGTTTATTGATATGTCTGTTTATAGGCTCTAACATAAATCGGTTTCCAATTTTTTTTTATACCTCAATAAGTCGAATAGACTTTTCTAGGCAATTTTAGGACCTGTTTCACTCAACTTATGGCTGAGGATTTACTTGACTGATGCAAAAGAAAATATGGTAATTATACAAACTGTATTATTGTTAACAATCTTAACATATTAAGACTTAAGATGTACATGCAATGTATGCGAAAGTTCATGGGACCTGACAAATTCGATAATAGACGAGGACCAGTAAAATCGCCTGGAATTCCGGTCCCTATGACCGATAAAAATCTCCGGAAACAAAAAAATACAACATACTAACTTATTTATGCGATAAATCTCAAGCTCGGCAATGAAAAAACACCAAAATTTTAACCCAGTTTTCCGACAACAGATGCCTTGTGAACTTCGTCCCCTGTTAATTCATCCTCATGACATTTTTTTGTTTGTTTATTGGGTCACATGTTTATCTGACCTTGAACTATGCGCGACGTTTCTATATTTAACTGAGTATGATTATTTCCGAAACTCTATGTTTCTCACCGTTCGAAACATCTCGGGTTTTTTTTCGAATGTACTCATTTTCGCCACACGTATTTTGATGGTGTTATTGTTTTTGTCCGCACGCTTTGCTGATGTAAAATAAAATCATTTCTGGTTCCCCGATTCATTTTACACAAAATACTCGTAAACCTAGTAACAAGCCAACCTTAGTACAGGTCGCGGAATCTGTCAACAAAGATGAAGATCCAATGAAAAACGAAGTGTGTATGTTCATTGTTACGTAAAAACAAACTAGTAAAAAAATCAAATATTGTAAAAAAATTATTTTTAATGCTTCTAATTGTTTTCTCCTTATATATTCCAGACCTGTAAGTTTTAGCCCGGACCTGTAACGTCTGACATGTTACAGGTCCTCATGTACCAAAATATTTTGTGACTTTTGCATAGACTGTACATGATTGTCATTTTGATCCTGACAGATCCCAACAGTAATTAGTTACCCTAGCTGAACCCTTCTTGTCTAAGTCTAAACAATTCTTAGCAGACTATGAGTTCTCATCTATATACATGTTGGGTAATGTGTTACAAAAAGCTAGTAAAATTATATATATATTGAATTTTTATCCTTAAACTAAGTGCAGTTAGGTAATTTATGACAATTTAAATCACTGTATGTCCATAGTTGTTTATATGATTTCAAATGAATCAACAACAATAATTCAATTTTTAAAATCTTTATGCAATGCTCAGTCATGAATTTTTAAATTATTTTAGTTGAATCCAAAAATGGTCCAAATAGTTATATGAAGTGAAATTTCATTGCCCTGACCATGGTTAATTTCAAAAAGACATGTACACATCACTACCAAACTGACAATGTACACATCACTACCAAACTGACATGTACACATCACTACCAAAAAGACATGTACACATCACTACCAAACTGACATGTACACATCACTACCAAAAAGACATGTACACATCACTCCTGTATATGTATGAGTGAGTGCAGAGGGCATAAAATTCATGAATGCCTTGATTGGCATCTGTCAACATATTAGTTAATACCCAGTTTCATGTACGTATGAGGAAATGCCTTACATCCATGTATGCTTTGATGACTGTCCCTATCTCCTTGTTTATGGATTTCTGGAGGTTCTGTCGCAGAATGTCCAGTGACTTGGCTGGGCTTGTGATACACCCGACTCTAAAACACAGGTCAAAAAGAGAGAAGTTTTTCCCAGATGACTTATGGAAATACAGGCCCTTAACAATGCAATAATTTACTTGTCAACGATGACAGGTAAAATGAGAATAATAATGCTTAAATGCCATATATGAACCAACTTTCAAAAACTATTGATCAGAAAAAAATGACATTGACATGTGTCAATAAAACAGCCATTTCTTAGCTTATTGTTGATGAAAACGATAAATCAAACAGACCTGCATTATGATTACATATACAGGAGATGTCATAAAACTTGTAGATTTTGTTAGTAATCTTTATATTTGACTTTCTGTTGATAGAATGGTTATACTGTAAACAAATAAAACAGTCCAGATACAACACTATACCGGTACACAGGATTGGGAAAATCATCATCATATGTTGTAAAAATTGTAATTAGGATTTACAATGAAAGTACAGGGATGGGATTGGGATTTGCTGGCAGCCAAATTGATCAACTGTTACCAAGTCACTGTCAATTTGATCCACTGTCTCCAAGTCACAGCCAATTTGACCAACTGTCTCCAAGTCACAGCCAATTTGAACAACTGTCACCAAGTCACAGCCAATTTGACCAACTGTCACCAAGTCACAGCTAATTTGATCAACTGTCTCCAAGTCACAGCCAATTTGACCAACTGTCACCAAGTCACAGCTAATTTGACCAACTGTCACCAAGTCACAGCCAATTTGACCAACTGTTACCAAGTCACTGTCAATTTGAACAACTGTCACCAAGTCACAGCTAATTTGACCAACTGTCTCCAAGTCACAGCCAATTTGATCAACTGTCACCAAGTCACAGCCAATTTGACCAACTGTCTCCAAGTCAAAGCCAATTTGACCAACTGTCTCCAAGTCACAGCTAATTTGACCAATTGTCTCCAAGTCACAGTCAATTTGATCCAGTCACCAAGTCACAGCTAATTTGACCAACTGTCACCAAGTCACAGCTATTTTGACCAACTGTCTCCAAGTCACAGCCAATTTGATCAACTGTCACCAAGTCACAGCCAATTTGATCCAGTCACCAAGTCACAGCCAATTTGATCCAGTCACCAAGTCACAGCTAATTTGACCAACTGTCTCCAAGTCACAGCCAATTTGATCCACTGTCACCAAGTCACAGCTAATTTGATCAATTGTCACCAAGTCACAGTCAATTTGATCCACTGTCACCAAGTCAAAGCCAATTTGATCCACTGTCTCCAAGTCACAGCCAATTTGATCCACTGTCTCCAAGTCACAGCCAATTTGATCCACTGTCATCAAGTCACAGTCAATTTGACCAACTGTCACCAAGTCACAGCCAATTTGATCCACTGTCTCCAAGTCACAGCTAATTTGATCAACTGTCACCAAGTCACAGTCAATTTGACCAACTGTCACCAAGTCACAGTCAATTTGACCAACTGTCACCAAGTCACAGCTAATTTGATCCACTGTCACCAAGTCACAGCTAATTTGATTAACTGTCATCAAGTCACAGTCAATTTGACCAACTGTCTCCAAGTCACAGCCAATTTGATCAACTGTCACCAAGTCACAGTCAATTTGATCAACTGTCTCCAAGTCACAGCTAATTTGATCCACTGTCACCAAGTCACAGTCAATTTGATCAACTGTCACCAAGTCACAGTCAATTTGACCAACTGTCACCAAGTCACAGCTAATTTGATCCACTGTCACCAAGTCACAGTCAATTTGACCAACTGTCACCAAGTCACAGCTAATTTGATTAACTGTCATCAAGTCACAGTCAATTTGACCAACTGTCTCCAAGTCACAGCCAATTTGATCCACTGTCTCCAAGTCACAGCTAATTTGATTAACTGTCACCAAGTCACAGCTAATTTGATCAACTGTCACCAAGTCACAGTCAATTTGACCAACTGTCACCAAGTCACAGCTAATTTGATCCACTGTCACCAAGTCACAGTCAATTTGACCAACTGTCACCAAGTCACAGCCAATTTGATCAACTGTCACCAAGTCACAGTCAATTTGATCAACAGTCTCCAAGTCACAGCCAATTTGATCCACTGTCTCCAAGTCAAAGCCAATTTGATCCACTGTCACCAAGTCACAGCCAATTTGATCCACTGTCACCAAGTCACAGCCAATTTGATCCACTGTCACCAAGTCACAGTCAATTTGATCCACTGTCACCAAGTCACAGTCAATTTGATCCACTGTCACCAAGTCACAGCCAATTTGACCAACTGTCTCCAAGTCACAGCCAATTTGATCCACTGTCTCCAAGTCACAGCTAATTTGATTAACTGTCACCAAGTCACAGCTAATTTGATCAACTGTCACCAAGTCACAGTCAATTTGACCAACTGTCACCAAGTCACAGCTAATTTGATCAACTGTCTCCAAGTCACAGCTAATTTGATTAACTGTCGTCAAGTCACAGTCAATTTGACCAACTGTCACCAAGTCACAGCCAATTTGATCAACTGTCACCAAGTCACAGTCAATTTGATCAACTGTCTCCAAGTCACAGCCAATTTGATCCACTGTCACCAAGTCACGGCCAATTTGATCAACTATCACCAAGTCACAGTCAATTTGATCCACTGTCACCAAGTCACAGCTAATTTGACCAACTGTCACCAAGTCACAGCCAATATGATCAACTGTCACCAAGTCACAGCCAATTTGATCCACTGTCACCAAGTCACCGCCAATTTGACCAACTGTCAACAAGTCACAGTCAATTTGATCAACTGTCACCAAGTCACAGCTAATTTGACCAATTGTCATCAAGTCACAGTCAATTTGATCAACTGTCACCAAGTCACAGCCAATTTGACCAACTGTCACCAAATCAAAGTCAATTTGATCCACTGTCACCAAGTCACAGTCAATTTGATCAACTGTCTCCAAGTCACAGCCAATTTGACCAACTGTCACCAAGTCACAGCTAATTTGACCAATTGTCACCAAGTCACAGTCAATTTGATCAACTGTCACCAAGTCACAGCCAATTGATCAACTGTCACCAAGTCACAGCTAATTTGACCAATTGTCACCAAGTCACAGCCAATTTGATCTACTGTCACCAAGTCACAGCCAATTTGACCAATTGTCACCAAGTCACAGCCAATTTGATCAACTGTCACCAAGTCACAGCCAATTTGATTAACTGTCTCCAAGTCACAGCCAATTTGATCCACTGTCACCAAGTCATAGTCAATTTGATCAACTGTCACCAAGTCACAGCCAATTTGATCCGCTGTCAACAAGTCACAGTCAATTTGATCTACTGTCACCAAGTCACAGCCAATTTGATCCACTGTCACCAAGTCACAGCCAATTTGATCCACTGTCAACAAGTCACAGCTAATTTGACCAATTGTCACCAAGTCACAGCCAATTTGATCAACTGTCAGTAAGTTGCAGCCTATTTGATCAGTTGTCACCAAGATGCAGACAATTTGATCAACTGTTAACAATTTAAAGCCAATTTGTCACCAAGTTGCTTAAATACTCATTCACTATTTTTCAAATGCTTATGTTTAATATTAATCTTAACAAATATTCTACAACTGACCTGTACATGAGTAAGTAAATGCTACATATTAAGATAGAATGATCACTGGAGAGTGAAATAGTTATATGTTACGACTCATCAGAAACATATACTTCTATAAAATGCAATAAAGAAAAATAACAAATACTGTTAGAAAATAATGACAATTTCTATGATGGACCTTCTGGGAAAATTAACCTCACAATTTACTTTCCTTTAACTTATAAATGTAGTAGTATTTCGACGGGGCATTTTTAAGAACTTTTAACACATTTATGACATAGAAGGGAAGGGAATATAAATATATATATTAAAATGTCATACTTTTATCATAATCACCAATGTTTCAGTATCTGTTGGATAGCTTCAAGTCTGCATCTTACAGTCAGTTTACATAAAAGGTGAAATGGTTACCACTTACTTTGCCTTTTGTATAGCCACAGATATGGCACGGTATGAGGGTCTGTATGTAGAGTTATTGGGAAAGTTGGCCAAGGTGTGAAACCTCATGTTGTAAGGCTGAGGCTGAAATATATATGAATTCTTATATTGTAGGCTGAGGCTGAAATATGGTAACAAAATGATTTATGCTATTTTGAGGGAAAACCTGACAGACAAGTTAATTTTACAATGACAGAATGAACATTGAGATGCATTTAGTGTTACAGTATTAAAGGTACCTGTAAAAGACAAAAAAGACTCAGCAGACCCATTACAGAAAGACAAGTCATAAAGCCTTTACATTTTGATTATTCTTTCAAAAAGGCTCCTAATACCTGTAATCAAATGTTACTTTTTAAAGAAATATTTTGGTGAAATTACAACATTTTTACTTATATGGCCAAACATCAAAAGTTTAGACTCTTTCCTTTTAGCTTTAAAAAAATGTTCCAATAGAACTATTTTCAAACAATTGAAAAAAAACTGCTATGCTTACTATTGGGTGAAGATCAGAGTCTCCCTCGTCATTGATTTGGGTCTTTTTCTCCTTATACACTGGGGAAACTGGGTCCAAACATGGCATCTCATCACTGCAGTGTCGCTCCTTTTGATTTACCTTTCTCTCCTCTTCAGCCAATTTTGAGTGGATAGCAGAACCTAAGCCTGTCATACTAAAATGAGGCTTCTCATTGGCCAGCACAGATGCAGGGGGTGTGGCTGGGAATGTGAATGGGTTTTTTGGTAATTTTTGACTGGCTAGGGACTTCTCTTGTATTGGAATTATGCTACCACAGCTGGAAATGGTTATGTTGGGTGGGCCAGCTTGGGTGACAGATGGAAGATCAGTACTGATTGTATACTTGAGGCTTTCCTTCTTTGGAAATACTTTAGTAACATCTTCCACAATAGGGTTTGGACCAGATGATTGAATATAGCTAAGAGTTGTCTGTTTAGAAGTACTGGTGAAGTTTGAGCTATGGTGTGAAGACCCATAAATGCTTGTCTTTGGAGACTGTCTCTGGCCTTTTGGACTTGTTGGTTTCTGGGTATGTGAAGGCAACACAACAGGCTGGAAGCCAGCACTAGGCATGCTAGAGACAGGACTACCAAATGATGACACTGGCAAAAATGAGCTTGACATGTGGTGTGAAGAAAGGCCTAGTCCTGTATGAGATATTGTGGCGGACACCCCCTTACCAGCAGAGGAACTTACAATAGATTGGTGCCCTGTATGGGACAGGCTTTGTCTATTGTCAGAAACAGAACGAGGAGCTGCAGGGATCCAGCTTTGGGAGAGGGGCTGGTCTGCAGGGGTGATGGGCGACAAGCCTTGCTGGAGGTGGGGCAGAATTACTGTCTCCTGCTGCCTGTTGATTGTGCTCAGCAGGTCACTGTATTTAAGGTCCTGATCTGACCATTGAGCCTGGGTAAAAAAACAATATATTATTGGTAAAGTATTTCTGGGTGCTGCAAGACAGAGATCAGCAAGCGATGTTTATGAAACTCATATGCTCACTACCGTGTTTCACCCATCTATGCCAAAACCTATATGGGTATGGTGAAAGTGGATTCAGGTAATCTCTTGTTATAACAATCAAATATGGGGCTTTCAAAAACATAATCACATTTAGGATTATGTGACCGTTTAATTATCCAATTGGAACTCATTCAGGATCTGCAAACTTTTTATACATAGATATATAAATTGATAAAAAAACAATTCTCAGCCATATTAAGATAAATACCTTTTAAATCTGTATAATATTCTATAACAAGAGACTGTCCAAAACAGGTGATGCTTCCTGAATGGGTATTTTGTCACAGAAATGGTTTGTTGTGAAGGTGAATTTTGTAAATGGAGTAGTTTATAAAATCAGACAAAATCAAACCTGTACCTATGAAGTTTGAAGGGAATGGCTATTTCAACCACTGAGTTAACTTGAAACTGGCCATACTAACAATGGCAAAGAATTCAAATAATACAATTCATTGTGAATTGTGTTTATTAAGGTTAACTGATAGACTAAAAATTGTATTGGCTGGACACGATTTTGCTTCAAGGTTACACAGTGTTTTTGACCTTTAAGGTAGCAACCCAAATTTTACGCCAGACAATTTGTCTTAATATTACGATCATTTCTGTGAAATAATTTAAAAAAGTGAATGTAAATAACAAAGTTATGGGCTGGACATGAATTCGCTTCAAGGTCACACTGTGACCTTGACCTACAAGGAAGCTACCCTAATTTTGCACACGACATGTCTTCTTAATATGGTAATCATTTCTGTGAAATAATTTTAAAATCTAACAACAAATAGCAAAGTTATGGACCGGACATTATGTTGCTTCAAGGTCATGCTGTGAAGTTGACCTTCAAGGTAGTGACCCCAATCTTGCGTGCGATACGTCGTCTCGATATGAAAATCATTTCAGTCAAATAATTTTAAAATGCTACTTCAAACAAAATTATTGGCAGTACACGAATACGGGATGGAGGAACGTACATACGGATGGACTGACAGACGGAGTCGGCTTGCGGATCGGGAGGTCGCGGGTTCGAACCCCGACCGGGTCAAACCAAAGACTTTAAAGTTGGTAGTAGTGGCTTCCCTCCTAACGCTCGGGGCTAAGGGGACAGCATTACGCCTGACTAGTCGGTGTCAGTATAATGGACCGGCCTGGTTTAGTCCCTGGGCACCTCATAAGTGCCCCTGTGCTATAATGATAGAAATGTCGCTGCACAGTATCAGCAAAAATGCTGGCAAATCCCATCCTGACAGACGGATGGACAATGTGGCGACTATATGCTCCCCCGAATTGACCATTGTTTTTATTAACCTCTATCAGAAGCACTATTGTTATTTTCCACAGTGATTTTAGTCCATGCTAGTGTTGTTTGGCACATGTAGGTGTCTAGAAAAAGAAGACCCCTGCTTTTTCATCTTTAGTTCACAAGAAATTTGACCCCGATATTATTTACATTAGTAATACAATAGTATTTCTGATATATTAGGTCAGTATGGAAGGATTCACTGTACAGTTAATGACTAAAAATGGTTTCATCTGTAAGCATGAAATCAATCATATCATATTACAATCTGAATCAGTCATCACCTTCACTTGTAGCAACTGGTTTTCTAGGCTTATATGCCTGTTGCTCTAGTCTTCTGACCAGGACTAATGGAAAGCGTGTGATAGTTTCGATATCTCTTATTCTCTTTTTTCTAGCTTCTCCCCTTCTGTTAATTTCCCCTTTTTATTTCAAGGCTTGATGCTTTTAATAAACCTGCACATTGTTACCTGTGGCATTTTTAACAATGCTGCTCAAATACCTATGACATGACAAGACACGATGACGTAGACAAATCTTGTGGAGGAAATGAAAATACGGTCACATCTGATTGGTCGGTGGCAAAGTCAACATGCACATGAACTGATATCATGAAAACAGTGTGTGTGGAAGTCACTTCATCTATTTACAGATGTTAGTCAACTGCTGAAAACAAGCTATTCTGATGGAAATATCAAATGGCATTTATGGATTTTTACAATCCACGGTCTCGCTAGCTAGTAAAATGAACAAGCCGAAGCCAAAATCTACTGGCCACAGGCTCTTGGGATTTCCTTAAATTAGAGTCATGCATCTGTACCAGGCCATTTAAGTAACCTAAAAAAATAATACATACCTGCATGGCTGGTTTCTGAGTTGAAGGAGGAGAAGGAGATGTCTTTATGAGGTTAACTGCCTCTGGATTTGATGCTGAATGTTCTACTAGAGCCTTAGCCTTCATATCCTGTCCTGTGTGCATGTGGGCTGGTGATGGGGTCCGTCTAATTGTGGACACATGTGCCACCATCTGCCCTCCAGAACTCTGGTGAGCTGGCTTAGGGGTAACTGATGGACCAACATAGCCACCATGTGCTGTGCCACAGTCCTTGGTGCCCCTGCTGCCCTGTGGTGGGCCTGAAACTGAACTGGACTTGTACTGCTGGAAAAGATCATCATGAGAGATGCCACCTTTTTGCTGCAATGTCTGAGCAAGGTATGGAAGGTGGGAGAGCAACTGGCTGGATCTGGTTATTGTTGAAGAAGCTGTTGTTGCATGATTAGATGCTGCAATGTTCGCTCTTAGGGAAGGTGAATGTCTCTCTGCAGTTGTGTATATTGTCCGTGATGGGGACAGACCTTTCTTCGGTGGCAAGGTAGTTGGAACCCTGGATGGGGAGAGTGAACTGTCCATGGGGGAAGGTTCTCGACCTTGACTTAACCCTGTTGTAATTATCCTGATAGGGGATCTTCCCCTTTCACTGCTAGCCCCACTTGATAGTGTGGTATGTAGAGAAGTCTCTCCGGTTCGGATAGATGATTTTGGTGTACTAGGGTAAGGTGCTCTTAGGATAGAGCTCAAAATGTTCATAGAGCTGGCAGAGGTATTGGCCGTAGAAGCAGCTGTATGGTGCCTGTGTGCTGACATTGTTGGCTATTGTTGTCTCTTCAATGTGTACAGACAGGCCACACTCAACATGGCAACATTTTCTTCAGATTTTTTGTCTGAAATTGTGAAAATCAAAAATCTAAATATGACTTACTTCAATGTTATTGAAAACAAGGATGTGAGATGAAGGTCCATCCAAACATAAGGCTAACTGGTACTTGTCATGTTTTGTGGGACACAAACTCCATTTTGGAAACTTTACATTTTTGCTAAATCTATAAAACAAGAGGGCCATGTTGACCCTTAATCGCTCATCTGAGGGCATAGGCTTCAAGTAGGATCTTATCTGGCATCAAGTAATTAAGACTTACTTACATTAGAAATCTTTGGTGAAGATAGGACCATTAGTGTGGCCACAGGGCTGATAACATTTTCTAGAATTTTACCTAGTGACCTACTGAATCCACATGACCCAGTTCAAAACATATCTAAGACTATTTTTAAAATGGGCAAATTATCCTTATAAAATGTTACACCTTTCTAATATTTCCAACATTTGATTTAAAACAATATTTGTTTCATTTATTTTTGCATTTTGCAGGTATTTTCTAGACCTATTTTACCTGATCAGCTGATTTTTATATGGCCTACAATTGACTGAGAAAGCAAATATTGTGTTGCTGACATCCCTAATTCAATCCATACATGTGTTACTGACATACAAGACTGTATCCATTACTTTCTGAGTTGGAAATATAGGCCGTATTTCCTACAAAACCTTACTAGAAACTAGAAGTCTTGATAATTATTAGCAGTAGGTTACAGGTAGGTCACTAGTCTATCAGCCCTGTGAAAATACACACCTGGATATTAGTTGCTGAAAAGATCTCTCTTATTAAAAAGAGTTTTTGTCAATCTCAGCACATTTTGCTGAAAAATATGGAATTGATAAATCTCAGGTAATAACATTTTGTTGTTGTTTTTTCAATTTTTTTTCATTTATACATTTCTCTTCTTTCAGGGCTGACGAGGCAAAGAAAAAACGGCGATGTGCCCTATAGTTAGCTTTAACATTCCTACTTATACTCATATGTATAAGTGGATATGTGGAATTACTGACAACAGATCCAATTATTATATGATAATTGCAGGTATCAAGAGAAAAAGGACTTTGAAAGTTGGTAAACAGACTTTTGCCCCCTCGGCGGCAGAGAGACCTCAGCGCCAGAGAGAAATATTATCAACTCACCAACTTAATATCTACTGGTAGTTTTTTCAAAAGATAATACAGACATTTAATTATTTGTTTTACATACCTACAGTATTCAGTGTCCTTACCATGAAATAAAGCTTCCAACATTTATTCATTAAAAATGTCACATAAGCAAGCAATCAAAGAAGCTGCAATAAATAATTAAACATAATTTTACAATAAAAATAACACTGCATTTACTGGTTACAACCTTCAAAAAATTAATATCACAATTTGTGAATAATAAGCGACTCAATGCTTTAAGTGCATTAACAATGCTGTTAATGGCCATTAATTGGCACTAATTTGTACAAACTGAACAAGAGCACCGCAAGGTGGAGCAAAATACGCCCGTCAATAAGGCAATTTGAAACAAACTGCTGTGCACATGGAATAAATGGAATAAAGTATAACAAGTTTGGACTGTACTCTGGGTTATTGCAAGAAAAATTGAAATTTAAGTAAAATAATATGAAATAAATCTTTAATCTGCTAAACTGCTGTGCACTGTTGTGCAATGCATTTGGCATGATTGTGGACTGCAATCTAGATAACTGAAAAAAAAAGCATCAAACATACAAAAATTTACATGAGAGTAATGGCATTTGTGCAGAAAGGGGCATTACTCAAAAATAAGAAGAGGAGAGTGATGGTTCTTGTGCACTGCACTCTGTTTCAGTAACATCTATCCACCTATGAAGTTTCAAGTCAATAGCTTTGATAATGTAGAAGTATGGTCCAGACAAACATAAAGTACAAAAATTGAACTAAGATTAATAACTCCAAAATCGTGAGGGGTACAGTGAGGATTCATATGCACTGCACTCAGTCAAAATGAGATCTATCTACCTGCGCAGTTTCAAATCAAAAACTTTGATAACATAGGAGTTATGCTCAAGACCAGAAAATTAAACAAGGGGCATAACTCCAAAATCATCAAGTAAAGAGTACGGTTCCTGTGCACTGCACTTTTTCTCAATAAGACCTATTTATGTATCAAGTTTCAAGTCAATAGCTTGGATAGTGTAGAAGTTGATACACCAGACAAGAAAATTAAACAAAGGACAATAACACTAACATCATAAAGTGCAGAGTAATGGCTCTTGTGCATTGCACTTTGTCTCAATGAGATCTATCTACCTATGAAGTTTCAATCAACAGCTTTGATAATGTAGGAGTTTTGCTCTGGACAAAAAAAAATAAACAAAGGGGAATAACTCCAAAATCATGAAAAGCAGAGTGATGGTTCTTGTGCACTGCACTCCATCTAAACGAGATCTATCTACCTACGAAGTTTCAAGTCGATAGCTTTGATAACGTAGGAGTTATGGTCCAGATAAGGGCAATAAATAAAGGGGCATCACTCCAAAATCAAGAAATACACAAGTTACTATTCCTGTGCATTACACTCCATCTCAATAACACCTATCTATGTATCAAGTTTCAAGACAGCAGCTTTGATAATGTAGGAATCATGCTCTCGACAAGAAAAATTAAACTAAGGGCAATAACTCCAACATCATGAAGTGCAGAGTGGTGGTTCTTGTGCAATGCACTTCGTCTTAATGAGATCTATCCATCTATGATGTTTCAAGTCAATAGCTTTGATAATATAGGAGTTATGCTCTGGACAAGAAAATTAAACAAAGGGCAATAACTCCAACATCATGAAGTGCAGAGTGACTGTTTTTGTGCAGTGCACTTTGTCTCAATGAGATCTATCCCCCTTTGAAGTTTTAAGTCAATTGCCTTCATGGTGTTGTAGTTATGCTCCGGACAAACATCTGGACAACAACGCCCGCCACCGGTGATCCCATAATACATCCCGTCTTCAAAGGGTGTATAAAAAATACACACTTGTTTTCTAAGAAAGTTATTTGTTTAATGTGACTTTATGCATGTGCCTTTATTCAGCAAAACAGAAGTGTACTTGTTTATGTGAGATTATCATATTAACAATGAAATGTGACTGTAGCGAGTTATACTTTCCTAAAATTCTTGGATATTAAACGTTATTGACAGCCAGAGGTTAAAACTAAAGTCTGCCAAATAACAAATATGGCCGGGGAGTAAATACCCACCTTTTCATTTTGAAAGGGAGACAAATGTCTAGCTTTTATATCTGATAGGGGCAAATGTCCGCTCTGCACTTATACGGGTGCAAATGTCAGTGATTCAACAAAATCTAACTCTCAGAATTTGTCGAAGTTTTCAATAAAGGTGAAGTTTACCAGCATTATTGTCTCCAACTTATAGTAAATCACAATTTCAAATTAAAGACAGTTTTAAGTTATTCATTTGATTTAGAGATTATATAAAGCTGTATTATTTACGTTATAATCAAAAGCTAAAACAGTTACAGTGGCATCGATCAGTAGAACTACTTAAACGGGTGTCGAAAGCTGAACATGATGATATAATGACTAATAAAGCAGACCAATGTGATTAAAAAAACAACAGAACTTCTGTACCTGTGAACAAACTCTAAGGATGTGGTGTGTTTTTGTGTTAGATCACACCTTCAATGTTGTTAGTTGTTTTTTGTGGTCTATTTCTCAAAATGTTCTGTTATAATAAAATAATGTTGACATCTAACATCTCAATAGTAATTTTTAATATTGTCTGTAAGAATTCTGGCTCCTAGATGTGTTTAAGTTCCCTTGTACTAGCTGAACGCCTCGGAGCAACCGGCACAGGCCAGACAGAGACGTCTCTGTGTCATGGGATTCGTCACTGTTGTCTTATTCCTAAAATCAGTATAAACAGACAATTAGGTGCATACTCTATAAGAAACAGTATAATTTAATTAAATTGTGATCAAATATTAATAGTTGATCGAGGTTATTTTTTCTTTCCAATTTGAGATCCCTTACATGCTTAATCCTTTCCACCACAATTCTTTGCAGTCTTTGTCCTATGTCTCCAAGCAACGACTTATTTATTCAAATTATGTCTTTCTCCATGCAGTTTTGGCAAATACAAGCCATAATAAATACCACCAGTTTCACATTATTAGCTACGAAAGTATTTATGGAAAAAGGGCAGCAAAAATTGGGCCTAAATGGGACGTTGTCTATGATTCATTCAGAATCTGGGTTCTTTTTATACACGTGGTTACGATATGTTAACTGCCGATTCATGGAAAACTAAAAGCAGGTAATAAATACACATACAAAGAAGATATTTACCTTCAATCCATTTTCATGTTGATTCATTTTCTGTGGCCGTTTTTCTTCAAATCTGTTTTATTTGTCAGCTTTATGCTATTGTTTTGCATGCGAAATTCGGACCGGAAGTCTTTTTTTATGACTCCAGGTGATGGCGCTGCGAAATTGGAAGATTTTCGCGCACCTTGAGGAGTCGGCGGTCCCGCTACTATATGTCTATGCTGACAACTTGCAATTTATGAAAATGTCAAAATTGTAATTCGATAACTAGGTCAGACATGTATGACCATTTCCTTTTTCGTAAACACTAGCAAACACTAATGACACAGGCAATGTTCCGGATGTTAACGATTCCTCAATACACCACATATGTATGGAGGTTATAGATAAAAACTGGTTACATTGCATTTCCAGCCTGCTTCATTATCATCAAAATTGCTGCATCTTTTCCCGCACTTTCTGTGTTGTTTACAGTCAGCCTCAATGAGTTTCCCGCTATATTTTATAAGCGGACGAATCCATTATGACGTGTTGAGTTTTATTATTCTTTCTTGAACATGTATTCTCAAGTTTCGTTATTTGAACATTTCCACTATCTCTGTGCTAGGGAACTTCAAAAGGTAAACAGCCTAGCTTTCATAACTAAAACATACGCTACATCTTTTCCAGCGTACGTCTGCTGCAACGCCAACCGCCCCTTACCTATATATATATATATATATATATATATATATAAATATAAATTAGGTCTATTCCTTCATCGAAGCAATTCATTCATAAATGTTGCTGTCTTCTTCCGTGTTAAAATAATGCAAACTTTTAAAGTTTGATTTGTACATCTTTAACTTTGCATTAACAGCCACAATCACCATAATGTATATCTAATAGGTTATGAATAGAAAAACAACAAATTTTCTTGATGCTTTGAGGGACAGCTTAGACCACCAGGTGTAGGGGATGACTGGGAAAATGCCTCTAGAGGATGACCGGTTAATTGGCTGTAGGACTCAATGAGTTAATCTCTTGAAAAAAATGCACTTTGTATAAAATATTTTAACAAATGTTTACAAGTGAATTATGAACATGAAAAGTTATGATGAAGTTAACATTGTTAAAATGCAGTAAAATGGCACAAATAAGGAATGGCTGAACACAAATGTTCATAAAATGGCACAAATAAGGAATGTCTGAACACAAATGTTCATAAAATGGCACAAATAAGGAATGGCTGAACACAAATGTTCATAAAATGGCACAAATAAGGAATGGCTGAACACAAATGTTCATAAAATGGCACAAATAAGGAATGGCTGAACACAATGGCTGAACACAAATGTTCATAAAATGGCACAAATAAGGAATGACTGAACACAAATGTTCAATTTAACTATGTTTCTAGTGTTAAATAATTAAATAAAGTTTTATAATATTGCGCAGTTAGCTTGAATTGGTTACAAAACAATTAATCAGAAAAAAAATCTGATGTTATTATCAACGTATTTACGAGACTTAACTGTGCGAACCAAATAAATGTTATTGCAAAATGTGGAAAATTTACAGGATTGGATGTATCCGCATAGGAACAATGACAGGAGGGTCTTGTCTGCCCTTGCTAAAATGAACACGAAGCATTGTGTTATTGAAATATTTTATCCCTATCCAGCAATAGGCCAGGGTTAAAGAATTTTGTATCAAGTTGCAAAAAGGAGAAGATATATTGCTAAGTTGAGAGTAATTTTATAATGATCTGCGGATGTAGGAAGCACCATGTGTAGCCATAGAACTAATAGAGAATACCAGATTAGTGTTGATATAGATAAATGTTATCATGCGAGACTAAGAAAATCAGAAAACACAAGGCTCTGCCGAGCATGATAACATTTATCTATATCACCTGGTATTCTTTTTATCCCACCATCAACAGTTTTTTTTCAATTGGATTAAAAAAGGAAACATTTAAATTTACTTTTAAATTTACCGCTTCTGCCCCTCCCCTACATGATCTGACATTCTAATGCAATACATGAAATTCATGCGCGTGCATAGAGTAATTCGGCTATAAGAAATAGTTCTATTTCACAATTAAAAAATAAGACAATAAACATGTTATTTCTTTTATTTCATTTGCACTTGACATAAGGTTGTAATTTTACTGTTAACGATAATTAAAAATAATGGTTGGAAAATAACGACAACAAAAATCATGCCCTCTTATAAAGTTAAACATGTAGTGTGTAATGTCAAGGCCGTGTAACATTAAAGTTGCTACGCACATGGCATTGAGAAACACGAATTACATTCGAAGTTTGTGTGTGTTTGTGGTTGTAAAAACAATTTGCTCATGGATTTTAATTTTGGATGACATTGAAATTGTGAACATTGAATATAGTGTCATAAAAATGCAAAGATAGTTGTGATTTTGACAGGGTGGTTTGCGAAACTTGGAAAATGTTGGGATTGGAGGTGGTGTGTTGGTGTTCATGTTTACGTCTAGAAACTGTTATTTATTAGGGCAGTTGTCCAGATCTGTGCAGTAAGCTGTATTTGGTTCAACTTAAGATCGAGCTTTATCTAAACCATTTGAATGTTCATCATGTAACAACATTTGATCATCAGGGTCTGTCCTCAGATTAGGCAGCTGACTGCTGCTTTCTGATGCTATTTTCACAGATGCAAGATCAATTTTCTTCTCAAAAATATTAGGACTAAAGCCAAATTTTGCCTCTTAATCCTCGTAGCTTATCTCTACAACACTACTTAGATTTTCACACGATTCTTCATCAAATTCTATTAATTCAACTCAAATTACAACAAGGACTCACATAATCTGACATTTTGACAGTTGTTTTTGTTGTTGCAGACTACTAATTCTTATTTTTATTAATATATTACTATTCCTAAACAGTTTTAATCATGTGCCAGTATTATATTTTTAAGATTTTTGCAAGTTTTTGAAATGTGTACATTCTGATAAATAAAACTTTTTATATTTTTTTGTTTTTTTTTTGTTTACAAATTTTTCTGATATCATTGTTAAATAGAACTTCGGAGGAACGTGATCAACTGTCCAGTAAGCTCAGTCGTTTAAGATGTCGCTACTTAAATTTTCAATCCTGCAGGACAGAGATCGAGACCTAGCTCAACCCAACTTTTTTGATACATTTGTTTGCTCTTTTTAACCAATCTTTTTATTTTGGGGGTGATCACAAGAATAAAGAAAATGAGTTTCGTTTCACTTAAACATTTCTGATCGTTTCGTCAAAAAAGTAGTCCGGCTTAGAGTAGGTATGCAAATATTGGTTGATAAAGCTCATTTTTATCACACTTGTTATATCAACCAATATTTACATAGATAGTGGGATAAAAGGTGGTATCTGACATTTGGACCAAAAATGTTTTCATTAAACATCATAATTACCCATTGTTACCAAAACATATCTTGCAAATTGCTGTTTATTGAATGATAACGCCACAATCATCATTTCAAACATGTCTGTCCTATCTTAGCCATGCTATTTTTAAACTACAAAAACTATGTGACCACTTATGTTTTACCTCATCCACATCATACACTGTGACGTCGATGTCATTGTTAGTAGGTATCCCAATTGTTCTTATTTATAGATTTAAAAATAATAAACATTTAAGTGTTGATTAACGAGTTTTACTGTCCTACAATTGAGATACTGTTGAAAATCATCAAAGCTTAGACTGAAGAACGATTTTTTTTCAGAATCCAAAACAAGTACCCCAATCAGAGATAAGATTTTGTTACATATACTAGATATAGGCAAACTATCAGATACCACCATCAACAAGTTGTGCAGTTCTCATTGGCTAACAAATGTTGCTGTTTCAAACATTTAAACACAGCTATAATAAATATGCTTTGGCAATTATAATAAGGATTTGTTATTGCTTTTCTAAAATCCAAATGAAAAGTGTATTAGAACACTGTAGTTTGACGCTGTGTGCACAATCAGTTATATTTTGGTCCAAGTTTTAATAAACACTTTGCTTGTTTGATGTGCCAAAACTCCAAACTTCTTTGTTATTTTTTTTTATCATACAATACTAACTGATAGTTGTATTTTGTTGGGTCCAACATCTAATAAAGCCTTCACTGCTACTCAGCACTGTTTTATTTGTTACACCATTAACAAAACTTAGAACAAAAAACAAGGTTAACTCTGTATAAATGTTTATCATAAAATATAGACACAATCTTGCTAAAACGTTGAATGTTGTCTTCTACTCTAAAAGATATAAGTAAACCGACATTAGACAATAAGATCTTTAAAAAACTTATTAAACATTGATTTTAACTACTATACAGGGAATATAGAATCTTAAAAAAAAACTCATTAAAAGCATTGATTTTAAGTTTATTGTACTTGTATGTACTGATCAAGTAACCTATAGTGTCAAATTATAATTATGTAGTGTACATTCCTAGTGAAAAACTGTATGTAACTCAAGTTACAACAGTTTTGCATTAATAAAAACCAACAAATTGAGTTACAACATTTGGCAATTTCATATTTTTTACTTATTTTCTAAAAGTTAGCAAAAATATTTTGTCACAAGATGTCTTTTGACCTAAAAGACTGAAAAATTTGAAAAAAAATGCTTTTGTGAAAAAAGTGAGTTACGACAGTTTTGCGTTGAGCCATCGATTTATTGGAGGCTCCACACGAAATTTTGGATTGTTTTATAAGACGAGTTTTACTTGTAACTTCCATAAATACTGTACATCAAAATTATGCACTACACGCTCTTGAACACCCAACAGAAATCTTAATTCAGGCAATATTTTTTGAAGAATTCGGACCATTTTTCAACAAAAAAGTTATGTTGCCAATGGTTTCTGTCTTCTCATTTTCAGACTTTCAGATTCATATTAATAAAAACATGAAAGACTATTAAACTTTTGCCAAATACACTTCAGAATGCATCTGCGACATTTTAGAAACATTTTTTTCTGGACCACCTTAAGTGTATGTCTTTCTGGTCTTCGGCACCCCCCAGCTTAAAAGTTCTGGATCCGGGCCTGAGCTGTTTGGATAATGACATAGATAGTAAAGTGTTGGGCGTATGGATCCTCATACAGTGATAAGTTTGTTTATATTTCCCAAATTTCACCAGTAGTCATTATGCTGTAAAAAATGTTTTTTATATGATATTTTTAAATCTTCACTGACAACTGAATAATTTCTCACATATCAATAATTAGTCTGGGGAGACGGCGAGTAATCTTGTACCTTGAAGAAGTTCTGTTCTGTTCTATTAAAATCAAAATTTGTTATGTCACAGCCATTTCACAGATGATAAAAAAGGAAACTTCAACTGGGCATCTGTAACTACGCAACATTTTCTTACGAGCGATTTGTTCTTAATGAAACAGAAATTCTAACTATTCCAATAAAACAAACAATGACCAATGCACATTGCAGTAGGTGATTAGCTAAGACTACAAGTTTAGGAAAGTATGCATGACTGCCAGAATCTCTCATTTATATGCTTTGATAGACACGTGACTGAATGCAAAACAAATATTATAAAGGATAAAAATGTTTATTGCATGAAACACCAGCAATAATTGCTTGAATTAAACTGAATTCATAAAGAAAGCAATAAGTCTCCAAAAGTAATATTATTTAATACAAAAGTAAAACCATGAATTTAAATCTAAATAAATCCCAAACACCCAACAAGTATTACACATATGTCTATCAAAGTGTTCAAGCAAATTTGTGTTAAAATTAGTGCAGTCTGTCCAAATCTAAACCAAACATGCCACTAATTGTTGTAATTTTCACCAAGCTGTCACTGCGCGATTCATCCCCAAAAGCATTTTGTTGGGTTTTAAAAAAGACCAAAACTGTGATAACTTATTATTAAAAAATAAGGCAATAAATCTATTATAAGAAGAAATGTTTAACCATGAATATGGCACTGAAGAGATTGTGGCCGAATAGATAGTTTGCACATCAATGAAAATCCCTTATCTTGGCAGCCATCTTGGATGGTAACTTCAAGGGATCTTCATATGAATTGTATAAAAGGGTAAGATTTATTTTATTGTAATTTCTTCATTTGTGGTCTGAAAATTTAAAGCTATACACCATTGGAAAGCTCTTGAAATTCATTTTTTTAGAATAAAATATTTTTACAATTGATAAATGCACACAGAATAAATAGACAGAAATAAATAAAACTATTGGCTCATACTTAAAACAAAATGAACAGTGTATGATTTTCGGTTGTATTACTTTAACCTTTTAAACTATCAAAATATAGTTTTGATATTTAAAATACTTTATAAAAGCTGTAAATTTTTATAAAAATTCAGTAAAATAGACTGAAAAATAAAAACACAGTGGTAAGTTTAATACAGCAGTTTAATATTTCCCGATTTGGGCCTGCATTAGCTTCTGCCCACAAAGATGGCGGCCTTAAACTGTCTTATCAGTGTCGATGACATCACATGGAAACTATCTATTAGTTCAGTCCTGCAAATTGAAAATAAGAATTTGGCAATCAATATTCGTAAAAGTGTTTTTGTTATTTTTTCATAGTTCCTACATTTATTTTTGTTTATGTAGTAGTTCTTTAGAAGACACAGCAAAAGAAACAGAAAACTTTAGTATAAATGTAACAATGTCTTCTTTAACAGCTGAAATTGAAAAACAATTTCCAATTAAAAACATATGATCGCTTCTTAAAACATATGATCGCTTCTTAAAAACTGTGACATCACCTCATAATCATTCTCCAAAGCCAATTATAAATATATTTAAACAAATAATTTGTTACAAATAATAACTTTTCTCATTTTTACCAAACTGTAACAAACAATCATTTCAATTCAGTCCCCTCACCATCAAAATCATATGCCTCAAGTTACTATTGTATTGTAAACACATTCAATACCGATACTCAGTCATACAAATTTGAAAGCAAAAAAAAAAACTAATTTAAATATGGAAAAAAGCCCCATTTAAGTATTAATCACCTGGTAACTTCATGTTTTTTTTCCCAGGTTTTGCGACAGAAACAATTTTCAGTTTAATTTTTTCTGCCATTTTGTTCTGTGACCCAGCTGATTTTAATTTGATACAGAACATAATGTGCCATGCGGGCACCAGAATACTGGGTGGTTCCTGCACAGTAAACATATTATAGGTTTAGTGCGCATAACATGTTTATGATACAAGCGACAGCTTGCCGAATGAAATAAACAGCTCAAAAGTATACAATAAGAAAGTACAATGATTTTTTAACGATCAGGATCTTAGAAGCCCATCGGGCTAGTAAAATGGGAATTTTTACTAGCCCGAAAGAATATCTACCAGTTTTCTGCTGTCACGCTAGTGCAAATTACCACCACTTGATACCTAAATAAAGTCACAGCATTTACCATCATTTATAATCAATAAAATGGAAAAATAAATACACTTTCACTTACTTCTTACTAGTGGTCGAATAGTTGTTGAATGATCGCCAAGGGTTGAACAGTCGCACCTTTTTACTGATAGGGGTTGAATAGTTGAGGAGTAAAGAGGACTGAGCCAAATTTCTTGACAGAACAACCAACAATATAATATAGATTATAGTCATGACTGAATAAAAGGTATAATTTAGCCATACAAAATGTACAAAAATCGCTTTGTTATAAACTTTTGCTATGATATCAGACATGTTAAACCATATACTGCGTGTAAATGAATCAAAAGAAGATACAATCTATGAACATATACTTACGTTTAGTTTGAAATAGATCTTCGAGACGACGATTTTGTTTTTGTCCTTTTGCTAAAAAAATTATATACAGATGCACTTCACTAAAAGTAAAAAAGGTGATGTAATAAAAAAAATGCAACACATATCGCATTATTAATTATTTCAACAAAATTTGACCGCTGTATGTTTGATGGTTAGATCGAACAGTAATATCACTTTAGAAACAATCATTTAGTTTTTACTTCAATTGAAAAAAAGTGTTAGTGTACCGTGACCGAAACTAAAATCAAGCTGGCAAGCAACAAGCATTAACTCAGGGTAGCCGAAGAAATATCAGAGCAGCCGACATTAAGAAAGGTGTGTGTATATGTTTTCAACGCAAACTATTAACATCGATAAAAATGTATTATTTAAAAGTACCAAACGTATAAATAACAAATTAAATTTATATTGTAATTAAAACTTATTTAAATCCAGCGTTTCTTTGCGTAATATATAATTAAAAACAACAACAACACGTTTTTAGTATTACATTATTAAAAGTATATAATATTATACTCTAATCTAAATTATAACAGATAACTTAAATTCTACCTAAATGTTGCAAAAATTATTGTTGTAAAGTGATGATTTTCAAGGGATATACTACAATTAAATGATACCCCAACGGTGAGTTAAACGCTGATAGAGGGACATAATTGAAAACATATCTATATTAGATTTAAAATCTGTTTAATATCTGTATCACTTACAGGGAATTCATGTGACGCTATGAACTACATATCGTTACAATGAAAACAAACTGATCTTATTTAAAAATGAAAAATCAATACTCTAGCTAGGGGATTACATAAATAAAAATGGTAATGAATATATAGGCCATAAACAGTTAAATAATGTAAAAATAAGCTAAAATGTGTACACTTTACAAATTTATTCGAATTAAAAAAATCTTAATACTCAATTAAAAGCGCATGTTTAAAAAGTAAAAATGTTGCGTTAGGATAAATGTACAACATCAATACGAAAGCGTTGGAATGGCAACAAAAAATATGTACTCTAAGGCGCCAATTAAAATGAAATACAGAAACTTATCGTAAAAGTCCGGTATATTTTAATGATTATTGTGTCACTCGCGAGGAATGTGACGCAATTATCTACACATGTTTGCAAACAACATTAAAATAGCTAGCTAGGGGTTGACATAGAGTAATAGCCGGTCAACAACAGACGTCAGTAACAGTAAAGTCACAGAAAATTACACTGAAAATAGGATATAATTGACAGACCCTTGTGCCTTGTACAGGGAATGTGACGCAATAAACTATACATATTTTTTAAAAGGAAACATAGACTTTATGAAAATATGCAACAAGGATACCCTAGCTTGGGGAGGACATAACTAAATCTGCAATAAAAAAAAAGACGTCCAAGTCAGTAAATTCACAGCAAATTAGCATGGAAGCCGAGTACATGTATATGTTTATATTGTCGGGACACGGTGCCTCTTACAGGCAATGTGACGCAATAAACGATATGTTTTTGTACACAAGTCGAATTGAACTAACAGAAAAATACAAAATAAATATTCTAGCTAGGGGATGACATGAAGAAATACTCGATCGAAGAATGACGTCATAGACAGCTAAAATAACGGAAAACTAAGCTAACACGTGTAGATTTGACATCAATCTGTGGATTGAAATAGGGAATGTGACACAACACACAATACATGTTTATCAACACGACATGTTGCCATAATGGAAAAGGGCAACAACAACACTCTAGCTTGGGGATGACATAAGCATATCTCTGATTGAAAACAGACGTCAATTAAAATGAAGAAAAAGAAAGTTATCATAAAAGTCCGGTATATTTTAATGGTCCATGTGTCGCTCACAAAGAATGTGACGCAATTATCTATACATGTTTGCAAACAACATTAAAATAGCAAATGAAAAAACGCAGCAACAATACCCAAGCTAGGGGTTGACATAGAGTAATAGCCGGTCAACAACATACGTCAGTAACAGTAAAGTCACAGAAAATTACACTGAAAATAGGATATAATTGACAGACCCTTGTGCCTTGTACAGGGAATGTGACGCAATAAACTATACATATTTTTTAAAAGGAAACATAGACTTTATGAAAATATGCAACAAGGATACCCTAGCTTGGGGACGACATAACGAAATCTGCAATAAAAAAAGACGTCCAAGTCAGTAAATTCACAGCAAATTAGCATGGAAGCCGAGTATATGATTATATTGTCGGGACACGGTGCCTCTTACAGGGAATGTGACGCAATGAACGATATATATTTGTACACAAGTAGAATTGAACTAACAGAAAAATACAAAATAAATATTCTAGCTAGGGAATGACATGAAGAAATACTCGATCGAAGAAATACGTCATAGACAGCTAAAATAACGGAAAACTAAGCTAACACGTGTAGATTTGACATCAATCTGTGGATTAAAAAAGGGAATGTGACACAACACACAATACATGTTTATGACCACGACATGTTGCAATAATGGAAAAGGGCAACAACAACACTCTAGCTTGGGGATGACATAAGCATATCTCTGATTGAAAACAGACGTCAATTAAAATGAAGAAAAATAAAGTTATCATAAAAGTCCGGTATATTTTAATGGCCCCTGTGTCCCATACAAGGAATGTGACGCAATAATCTATACATGTTTGCAAACAACATTAAAATAGCAAATGAAAAAACGCAGCAACAATACCCAAGCTAGGGGTTGACATAGAGTAATAGCCGGTCAACAACAGACGTCAGTAACAGTAAAGTCACAGAAAATTACACTGAAAATAGGATATAATTGACAGACCCTTGTGCCTTGTACAGGGAATGTGACGCAATAAACTATACATATTTTTTAAAAGGAAACATAGACTTTATGAAAATATGCAACAAGGATACCCTAGCTTGGGGACGATATAACGAAATCTGCAATCAAAAAAGACGTCCAAGTCAGTAAATTCACAGCAAATTAGCATGGAAGCCGAGTATATGATTATATTGTCGGGACACGGTGCCTCTTACAGGGAATGTGACGCAATGAACGATATATATTTGTACACAAGTAGAATTGAACTAACAGAAAAATACAAAATAAATATTCTAGCTAGGGAATGACATGAAGAAATACTCGATCGAAGAAATACGTCATAGACAGCTAAAATAACGGAAAACTAAGCTAACACGTGTAGATTTGACATCAATCTGTGGATTAAAAAAGGGAATGTGACACAACACACAATACATGTTTATGACCACGACATGTTGCAATAATGGAAAAGGGCAACAACAACACTCTAGCTTGGGGATGACATAAGCATATCTCTGATTGAAAACAGACGTCAATTAAAATGAAGAAAAAGAAAGTTATCATAAAAGTCCGGTATATTTTAATGGTCCCTGCGTCCCATACAAGGAATGTGACGCAATTATCTATACATGTTTGCAAACAACATTAAAATAGCTAATGAAAAAACGCAGCAACAATACCCAAGCTAGGGGTTGACATAGAGTAATAGCCGGTCAACAACAGACGTCAGTAACAGTAAAGTCACAGAAAATTACACTGAAAATAGGATATAATTGACAGACGCTTGTGCCTTGTACAGGGAATGTGACGCAATAAACTATACGTATTTGTTAAAAGGAAACATAGACTTTATGAAAATATGCAACAAGGATACCCTAGCTTGGGGAGGACATAACTAAATCTGCAATCAAAAAAGACGTCCAAGTCAGTAAATTCACAGCAAATTAGCATGGAAGCCGAGTAAATGTTTATATTGTCGGGACACAGTGCCTCTTACAGGGAATGTGACGCAATAAACGATATATGTTTATACACAAGACGAATAGAACTAACAGAAAAATACAAAATAAATATTCTAGCTAGGGGATGACATGAATAAATACTCGATCGAATAATGACGTCATAGACAGCTAAAATAACGTAAAACTAAGCTAACACGTGTAGATTTGACATCAATCTGTGGATTAAAAAGGGGAATGTGACACAACACACAATACATGTTCATCGACACGACATGATGCCGTAACGAAAAAGGGTAACAACAACAATCTAGCTTGGGGATGACATAAGCATATCTCCGATCGAAAACAGACGTCAGTTACAATGAAGACACAGAAAGTTACCATAAAAGTCTGGTATATTTCAATGGTCCATGTGTCGCTCACAAAGAATGTGACGCAATAAACTATACATATATTTAAACAACATTAAAAAAGCTAATGAAAAAAACACAGCAACAATACCCAAGCTAGGGGTTGGCATATGGTATTAACCGGTCAAAAACGGACAACAATAACATTAAAGTCACAGAAAAATACAATAAAACAGCATATAATTGACAGAACATTGCGCGTTATACAGGTAATGTGACGCAATAAACTATATATATTTGCTAAAAGGAAACATAGACTTTATGAAAATATGCAACAAGGATACCCTAGCTTGGGGACGATATAACGAAATCTGCAATCAAAAAAGACGTCCAAGTCAGTAAATTCACAGCAAATTAGCACGGAAGCCGAGTATGTTTATATTGTCGGGGCACAGTGCCTCTTACAGGGAATGTGACGCAATGAACGATATATATTTATACATAAAACAAATTGAACTAGTAGAAAAATGCAACATAAATATTCTAACTAGGGGAAGACATAAAGAAATGCACGATCGAAAAGTGACGTCATTTACAGCTAAAATAATGGAAAATGTTTACATGTTTGCGAACAACATAAAAAGAGTTAATGAAAGAATGAAGCAACAATATCCAATGTAGGGGTTGGCATAGGGTAATAGCCATTCAACAGCAGACGTTAGTAACAGTAAAATAACAGAAATTTACACAAAACATGGTATAATTGGGAGACCCTTGTGCCCTTTTCAAGGAATGTGACGCAAAAGACTATACCTATTTGTTAAGTGAAAACATAGTCCTTATGAAAATATGCAACAACGATACTCTTGCTTGGAGAGGACATAACAAAAACTGCTACCAAATCAGACGTCAAAGTCAATAAATTCCCAGCAAAATAGCCTGGAACCCGATTTTGTTTATATTGTTGGGACACAGTGCCTCTTACAGGGAATGTGAGGCAATGAAATATATTTTTATACACAAGACGAATTGAACTAACAGAAAAAAGAAACATAATTATTCTAGCTAGGGTATGACATTAAGAAATACTCGAAATATGAAGAATGACGTCATAGACAGCTAAAATAATGGAAAACTAAGCTAACATGTAGATCTGACATAATTATGTTGATGGAAAATGTGAATGTTACACAACACACAATGCACGTTCATCGACACGACATGTTGCCATAATGGAAAACGACAACAACAACACTCTATATTGGGGATGTCATACGCATATCTCCAATCAAAATCAGACGTCAATTACAATCAAGGTACATAAAGTTACCGGCTTCTTTGTCCCATTCAGGGATTGGTAGGCTATAAACTATGAATGTTGTTTAGCAAACTTTAATTTTAAAAAATGCAGCAACATTACCCTAGCTATGGATGACATTATGGGATTAAGCGCTAAACTATAGACGTTAGTGACAGTTAAAAGCCGGAAACAGCTGACAGTACCTCGTGTTTCTCACAGCAAATATGACGCAATTAACTACATTGTATATATGTTTATAGAGAAGAAATATTACCCTAATGAATGTGCAGAACAATACCCTAGCTTGCGGAAGACAAAAGTAAATGCTTCAATAAAAACAGACGTCGAAGACAGTGAAATCACAAAAGAAAGACGGGTATATTTGATTGGGACTCTGTGTCTGTACAGAAAATGTGATGCAATGAGCGAAATAAAGTCATTAACAATACAAATTGACCTAAAAGAAAACTTTAACAATAATACGCTTGCTTGGGTATAACTTATGTAAATATGCGATCGAATATTGACGTCAGAGGCAGAGATGTTATAGAAAAGGGCAACAGCAATATCTACCTTGAGGATGAAAGGCAAATCCGCGATCGAATACAAGGGTCATATAGAACATAAATACTGGAAGCAGCATTAAAAATAAGTTTATTTGAAAGGCCTCTGCGTCCCAAACATGGGACGTGACGCAAAAGTATCTAAGTAAACAAAATTTAATTACCTTAACAGAAAAATGCAGCACCGAAGCCCTAGCTAGGGGTTGACAAGTAACAAAATGGTCCGCATCAAACGTTAAAGACAAGAAAAGTACATTAAAATCATTGTATATTTGACATAATTATGTTTATTTAACCGGGAATGTGACGCAATAAACAATATTTGTGTATAAAGTTTATACTATAAATATGTTGGTTTAATGGAAACATACAACAACACAGATTGGGGGCGACAAAAAGCGTCTGACTCGATATTGATGTAAAATCATTAAAATAATATTAACCAAGAAAGCTTGTGATGGTCGTGATGAACTCACCGTGCAGTGGGTTGAAAGATTCGACATTAAGAATGAGACCAAGAGACAGAAGTACACATACCTCCAGAAATCATGTGAGGAACAATGATAGAAGACCTGACTTTGCCCATTTAAAGTAGGATGCCATGGATTCCCGCCCAATCCGTGTGGGATTGTTGGAAAGAATAGGAAATATTCAGCCAACAGCCTTGGACCTGGCAGCTAACACGGCATCCAGCTGGGTCTGGAGTCATGAAGGATCGAAACTCTCCGGATATTTCTCAGCTGAAGACCTCAGTAAAAGGCAAAATACAAATTTACCCGACTTCCATACTAATTTCAGTAAAATGCAGTGACCATTGTATTCTTCATTATTACCGGGCTTTTTATGATATTACTGAGTTTGGTGTCTATGCATACTTATTTATGTCTTCCCCAATTTAGGGTTTACTTGTTGCAGATTTGCATAAGGACCATTTTTTCTCAACAAATATGTATAGATTATTGTGTCACATCCGCTGTAAGAGGCACACAGGTCTGTCAATAGTACCATATTTTAGTGTAATTTTCTGTGACTTTACTGTTATTGAAGTATGTTGATGATTGCGTATCACTTTATGCCAACTCCCAGCTTTGGTATTGTTGTTGTATTATTGCATTGTTCCATTAGCTATTAATATGTTGTTTGCAAACATAGTAAATTGCGTCACATTCCTTATTAATAATACGGAGACCATTCAAATCTATCGGATTTTTTACGGTAGCTTTCTCTGTCTCAGTGGTAATTGAAGTCTTATTCTGAGTGGACATTTGCTTATATCATCCCAAGCTAGAGTTGTGTGGTTTCCCTTTTCCATTACGGCAACCTTCAGTTTTCATAAACATATACTGTTTGTTGTGTCACATTCCCTTTTTAACTCACAGAATGGAAATACACATTTTAGCTTATTTTTCCCGTTATCTGTCCATTACGTCTATTTTCCACCGAACATCTCTTCAAATCAACTCCTACAACATAATTGATGTTGCATTTTTCATTTATAAACATACATCGCTCATTGCATTACATTCCATGTAAGTGACACTGAGTACCGTCCGAATTAACTTATCTGGCTTCCAGACTAATTTATGTGATTTTACTGAGTTTGACGATTTTGATTGCATATCCTTTTTGCATATTTTCATAAGGGTTATGTTGTCCTTTCAATAAATATGTATAGTTTGTTGCGTCACGTTCCTTTTGAATGACACAGAAACCATTCATTTATACATCGGATATTTTACGGCATCTTTATGTGCATTAACTGTAATTGACGTCTATTTCTGATCGGCGATTTGCTTAAGTCATTATCAAGCTAGAGTTGTGCTGTTTGCCTTTTCCATTACGGCAACATGAAGTTTTTATAAACTTATACTGTTTCTTGCGTCACATTCCTTGTATGGGACACAGAGACCATCAAAATATACCGGACTTTTATGATAACTTTCTTTTTCTTCATTTTAATTGACGTCTGTTTTCAATCAGAGATATGCTTATGTCATCCCCAAGCTAGAGTGTTGTTGTTGCCCTTTTCCATTATGGCAACATGTCTTGTTGATAAACATGTATTGTGTGTTGTGTCACATTCCCTTTTTTAATCCACAGGATTTATTCAAATCTACACATGTTAGCTTAGTTTTCCTTTTTTTAGCTGTCTTTGATGTAAACTGTAAATCTATCTTGTTGAAAAACATTTATACTTCATTGCGTCTCATTCCCTAAGACATGCAATAAGAACTTTTCCAAAACCATTAATTTTCTTTTATTTTATGTATTTGACTTTTGTTTTCGATCGCATATTTTCTCATGTCATTTCCTGGCTAGGCTATTGTTGTTACCAATTCTTTTAGATATAAATATGTTGTATACAAACATATATCGTTTAGAGTGTCACATTTCCTGTGAGAGGCACCGTGCTAAGTCAGATATACCTTGTATATAATATGACTTGCCGGTCTGTGCGCTTTTACTGTCTCCGACGTATCTCATTGATCTCAGATTGTTATATGTCGAACGCAAGCTGGGGTTTAGTTATTGCATATTTTCATTAGGTGAAATGTTTTGTTCATTGATTGTATTGTTCTGCGTTACATTACCTGTAAGAGGCGTATATTTCCTTTTAATAATAAGCGACTTTCAGTGATACTTGAAATTATCTGTGATTTTATAATATATAACATATTCCAGCAAACAATATAAATATTCTACATAGACGGACATTAAAATGTCCCAACAATATTGATTGTTAAGTATACAATTCTAATGTGAATCGCATTCATAAAAAAAAACATGATGTGTATTCTACGTATCGAATGTAGCTGATTTTTAGAATGTAAAATGCTCTAGAGACTGGTCTTGCATAAACATCAGCAGCAGTAAAAGCCGAAGCAGCAGCAACCGCAGCAAAACAAATACATTACCAAATAACAACTAGCATATTGAGTAACGAGCACGTCCGGCAGCATTGCAAGATACCAAAATAAAATCTATTCCTAGTCTCAGAGTTCCTTATCACAGAACTCAATCACAAGATTCCCTGTGGACTTTCATCAGTTGATAAGAGGGCCATAAATTAGTTGGGTGGTGAGAGGGTTACGGTGTGGAGAGGGCAAACTGGGGCCGAAGAGCTCAATATGTTTAACTGTCAGGATACTGCTACATCGAAATTCTTTCAAAGAATATTAATACAATTAATAGGATCATTTCTGTGTGATTTATTGAACAGCCAGGTACACATAAAAAGCAATAAGGTAGGATTTGATCATTTATATTAAATAGTTGCCATAAAAAGTAAATTGGAAGCTTTTATTCTTTT
>CM017559.1:23817460-23882460 GCA_007844125.1 Sinonovacula constricta | reverse complement strand
TCCACGGAGCTCTGCGGCAGGTCCTGCCTCAATAGCTTCTGCAAAATTCACTTCATTTCGCAAAGGTGGCGGCACGACACCCTGCAAATTCTGCGGGGTAGGTATAAAACATTCTTTAGGCCGTTGCATGACCTGTGGCTATAGGAGAGAGGAGGCAAAATACTACATGCGTTAGCAGAGAGCCTTTACCAAGGAGGTCAGACGCCTAGTGGCCATCGAAATTTCCTATTAGAAAGATGTGTATGGATATGTATATACCATGGCACTATGGTTAAACAGCACCACCTACGAGCGCGGGATGACCGGCGAGTAACCACCATATCCGCGGTCCGCCGCCGCCCTTGAGAGGCTAATCGAGCAAACCAGGGAAAGAGTCCTCGCTGACGAATTCTTTCGCTTAGCCGCCATCGACGTGACGGACGAACCGCCCCAGGTAAGGGCTCCCGCACGTCCATTCATCGATCTGGATGACCAGGTTCAACCCCCGGTGGCTTTACCAGCCGACCCGTGGGGTTGATGTGCTGGACGACGCCAAAGATGAGTTTGAAGTAGATGGCGCCAATTTGGTATTCTCCACGTGGAGAGTGGAGTACGAGGACCCACTTGATATCGGCGACGTTGAGATTGCCGAGGGTATGTACGCTAGGACCGGCCGACTGGCCTTGGACGCCCGCATGACCGATGCAAGAGCAACGTAGCTCGTCGCATCTCTTTCAGAGGGCCGTTTCCTCTTGCGAATCAAATTCTTGAGGAAGGAGACTGAGAACAACTGGATCGTCGAAGACAAATTCGACCCATTTCGTGAAGTGGGGAAGAAGGGACAGGCGGTAGTTGAGATTTCCCGAGACACAAAGCCGGGCGCCCTTGTTGGGGTTGACAGTGTGTTTTATCAAACGCCTATCCGGTCATCGCGGTGGTGTATGGACTCTACCCTATTAGAACCCCAAACTTAGCCCCGCGACCTTAACTGTGTTGCTCAGCGGGTAGTAGAACACTTCGAAGGTATGTTGAGGGGTCATGGACTAACACCCGCAAGGCGCCTGAAAATACAGAACTGGGAAGAGCGGGTCCATGAAACAGGAGCTACAGTGGAAAATGTGGCAGGATTAGAAAAGATCCTCAAAAGAGCAATTGTCCTGCGGGACATCGCTGGGCAGGTCATCTACAGCAGTGGCAAGTACCAGCAGGGCTTCCATAAACCGGTAAAGCTCATCTGCTATAACAGTCACGCCTGGTCCATGGACCTCCACTTTCCGGCTGTAAGAAAGGTTTACTAAGGTTCACTGCGCTCCAGCTTCCCTATTTAGATGAATGGGTACATATATCACATACGGGGCGCTATGAAGGGAAAAGACAATTGCTCTTGGCTCTTGCCCGGCTCCACGGAGCTCTGCGGCCGGTCCTGTCTCAATAGCTTCTGCAAAATTCACTTCATGAGATTTCGCAAAGGTGGCGGCACGACACCCTGCAAATTCTGCGGGGTAGGTATAAAACATTGTTTAGGCCGTTGCATGACCTGTGGCTATAGGAGAGAGGAGGCAAAATACTACATGCGTTAGCAGAGAGCCTTTACCAAGGAGGTCAGACGCCTAGCGGCCATCGAAATTTCCTATTAGAAAGATGTGTATGGATATGTATATACCATGGCACTATGGTTAAACAGCACCACCTACGAGCGCGGGATGACCGGCGAGTTACCGCCATATCCGCGGTCCGCCGCCGCCCTTGAGAGGCTAATCGAGCAAACCAGGGAAAGAGTCCTCGCTGACGAATTCTGTCGCTTAGCAGACATCGACTTGACGGACGAGCCGCCCCAGGTAAGGGCTCCCGCACGTCCATTCATCGATCTGGATGACCAGGTTCCACCCCCGGTGGCTTTACCAGCCGACCCGTGGGGTTGATGTGCTGGACGACGCCAAAGATGAGTTTGAAGTAGATGGCGCCAATTTGGTATTCTCCACGTGGAGAGTGGAGTACGAGGACCCACTTGATATCGGCGACGTTGAGATTGCCGAGGGTATGTACGCTAGGACCGGCCGACTGGCCTTGGACGCCCGCATGACCGATGCAAGAGCAATGCAGCTCGTCGCATCTCTTCCAGAGGGCCGTTTCCTCTTGCGAATCAAATTCTTGAGGAAGGAGACTGAGAACAACTGGATCGTCGAAGACAAATTCGACCCAGTAAACGTGGGGAAGAAGGGGCAGTCGGTAGTTGAGATTTCCTGAGACACAAAGCCGGGCGCCCTTGTTGGGGTTGACAGTGTGTTTTATCAGAACGCCTATCCGATCACAGCGGTGGTGTATGGACTCTATCCTATTAGAATCCCAAACTTAGCCCCGCTGAAGGATGGCGACCTTAACTGTGTTGCTTAGCGGGTAGTAGAACACTTCTAAGGTATGTTGAGTGGTCATGGACTAACACACCGCAAGGCGCCTGAAAATACAGAACTGGGAAGAGCGGGTCCATGAAACAGGAGCAACAGTGGAAGATATGTGGCAGGATTAGAAAAGATCCTTAAAAGAGCAATTGTCCTGCGGGACATCGCTGGGGAGGTAATCTACAGCAGTGGCAAGTACCAGCAGGGCTTCCATAAACCGGTAGAGCTCATCTGCCATAACAGTCACGCCTGGTCCATGGACCGCCACTTCCCGGCTGTAAGAAAGGGTTACCTGTATGAGGGCGACGTATGGAAAGCCATTCTACAAGCTACCCAGGGTGGAGCCGATAGCCGTCTGGCTGCTCGGAGGACAAGACAAGGCAGCCCAGCGTCGACCAGTTTGTGCTCCCGGACGGCCGCACGTACCGAACACAGGAGGCCCACCAAAAATTGCAGAGAGTGTGTAGAATCTTGGGGGATGCGTCTTCAGCCAAGAGAGCCTTTGGCGAGAACCATGCAGCCAGCATCAGGTCCAAAGAGCGCAACTGTTGGAAGCCAACCCCATTAAACCTCCTCTCGGACATCGAGAAGGCTTACGTGGAGCACGGCCACGGCGTACTTTGGATCTCGATGGGCTACGGCACGGAGGAAGTTACTTGTATCGACATAAAGGGCTACTGCCCCTCAAGCTTCTTGGGGCACGGTGAGTCGAAGCCTTATTTCCAAAGATTCGGGCACCCAGGTCACCGCATGGCCCGTGGGGCCATTAATGGAACCCTCCCAGAAGACATTGGCACAAGCTTCGCCGAGGTCCAGGAGTGGGAGTTCGCGCCAAAGGTCCAAGCTGTCATCCCCGCCTGGTTTGGGGTGCATTTCGCTAAGAAAGGTTGGGCCCCGACGGCCCTGTTGGCCTACCTTGTAAAAAGTGGCCTGCTGATTTCTCTCAAGGTCCGAGAGGCTATCATCGCATTCGAGAAACAAACAGAGGTCTAGCTCCCGAAAGACCGAAACCAGGGCTGCACTGTTATCGGGAAATTTACCCAGGGCAGCAAGGTCGATGGAAAAGGCATACCAGGAGGCTCGTAACCGATCCTGGAGAGCTTGACTTCCTGGTCCGCGATACCCGCCAAAGCGGCACGCTGGTTGGGGCCCAAGCAATATACCCACTAGGCCATGTCCTCACCTACTACGACGGCACCCAGCCGCAGTACGCCCACCTAAGAGCCAGCATGCTGGCCTATGCCCACATCAACCTCCTGAATATGTTTTGCCGGTTCACGCCTGACGAGGCTGTCCGATTGGCAACCGATTCCATCTACGTGAAGAAAGTAGCCCTGCCCAAGCTGCAAGGGGTCGGGGATGTTTGCTGCTCCCCCAAAAATGTGACTGCATGGAGTACTGTTGCCCTAGTTGCCTCTTAGAAATCGAAACTCTGCCCCCCCCCCCCCCCCCCCCCCCCTTCATCGCCCCGGCGCAGTGGCGGGACAAGGCGAGCAACTGTACATGCCGATAGAGCACGCCGCCTTCTCCCAAAAACCCGAATATATTGCACAAGCCAAAGACCTGCCACCATTTACGGCACCAAAGCATAATGATCCACTGTCAAGGTACAAGTTAAGCTATCTCAACGGCGGCGGGTGCTCAGGTAAAACCACTCGAGCCATCGAGCTCTTCCGAGCCAGACATCCCTTAGTCTTCACTCCGACCCATCGCCTGGCCAAAGAAATGCGGACCCGGGATGTAAAGACCCAAGCCTATCTCAGCTTCTTCCGCTGGAGCGGACAAACGGAGTGGACTCCAGATAGGATGGGACAGAAGTTCGTCCCGAGGGTGATTACCTGGGATGAGAGCTGTACCGTACCGTGGCCTAACCTCGAGATCTTTCTCGATTGGCTTGATCAAAAAGGCGTCCAGGTCGTCTGCTGTGGCGATCAGGGGCGGCCGCCGCCAATCGCGGAAGAGATGCCGCACGACTGGCTGCGGCAGAAGGCGGACCACTATGAGGAGGTCGAGGTCTCCGGAAGAGGGTTCCGAGGCCAGGCAATTTACCCAGCAGCAACTCCGCAAGGCGATCCAAAGGAAGCTCGTGGCCTATACGCGCCAGGACCAAGCCAAGGGACTCATGGGGTTCAACCTTAAGGTCGACCACATCCTGTAGCTTAAGGAGGCCCAAAACAACCGCTGTGAAGCATGCGGCATTGAGCTGCTCTGGGTTCACGCCCCAAAAGACACACAGCAATTCAGTGTGGACCGGCTGGACAACACCAGAGGCCACATCCATGACAATGTCCACTTGACCTGTCTTGAGTGCAATCGAAAAATAGGGGCCTCAACGCCCTCAACGCTTGAGCGCCCCATCGGGGGGTAATTGAGTGTCTGTGGGGACCGCCAGGAGCTCCTCGCGCACAAAGCCTCGCCAAGGTCCATCCATTAGGTAATAGAGGACGGGTTCGTCAGGCTTCGTAACCGAGCGCCCTATCCGGTAGACCTCAATGGACCACTCGGGGTCTGTCTCACGTCGACGGTCACCTTCCAGTTCGCCGGCCTGGTAGAGGTAGCGGACCCTGGCACGGGAGGAGAGCTTCTGCTCATTGAAACCAACCGAACGGCCGGGAACAACCGAAGATGGTTTTTGTGTCACGGATTGGGCCTTAATGGCGTCCACTGGCCGTGTACCGATAAGCCTGGTCTCTTCTCCGTTCAAGTCTGCTACTACCGAGGAAGCCTACTAACCCATGCCGTTGACCGCTCGCCCTCTGGCAGACGCATTTCGACCGCATACTGGTGCCCGAACAGGCGTTCTGCGAGTGTCCAGTTGAACCGCTCTACAATCCCCTGATCACGGTGGATGTCCACACGGCCGCGCCTGGCTTCAACCCCGTACTTCGCAAGAAGCTGGGACACAGAGCCAATGAAATCCCGCCAAGGGTCGACTTGAAGCGAGTAAGTAGTAAGCGGTTCAGCTGCTTTGAACCTGCTGGCCACGTCGACAACAGTCAGGGCATACTTGTATGTCTTCCGACAAACCGTGTCGTGTGTTAAGAATAAAAGATCGGCCTGGTGCACATCGTTCGGTACTGAAATGTCGAACTTGGGCCTCGGTATGTGGCGCGGAGCGGCGAGGTAGATTTGCCAGATGGCCTGCTTTTTAAGGAAGACCCGGACCTTGGCCTCAGAAACCCTAGCTGCGGTCGCCAGTTTTGAATCGCCGTTATCCCCTTCCAGTAGCCCCTGGGGCTGTTATATATTCTTGCGAGCTTCTGATCCATGGAGATATTCCAAGAGCGTGAGCAACCTCCAACACGCAGAAGCCACAGGTTTGGGTAGCTGCCCACTTGTCACTCAGAGGTTAGTCGGGCCTGCTAGCACTCTATCTGCGAAACTCCTCATGATCCTTTCATCCCTCCGCCAGCTATCGAGTGAATTATGCGCGACATCTATCATAGTGGAAGCTAAGGGCCCAGGAACTTTGTGCCGTCGAGCGGCATAGCCTACTGCCAGCATCTTAGTAAACAGCTCCTCGGGAAGACCCATGATAATGTATATAAGGAGTGGAAAGAAGCGGAGACATTATAAATTAATCTGCTTTTCTAAATAGTAACCCGCGAGACCGGCCGCTCCAAGCGCTAATACGATAAATCCAATCTCTCTAGCTTGCTGGTCGTCGGATGGATGGTAGAAGTCAGTAAGCTGAGGCTCGGGCCCAATGGGATTAAGCATTTTGTTTGGCATGACCAGAGCATACTCCTGCATAGCAGCGTCTACATCCTGGAAGGGTTTCGACGGCGTGCCCTAGCCGGCGAAGCTCGTCCTGAATAAAATCGATGAGCTGGGTCCCTTTTTCGGCCCAAGTGACATGAGCGGCCTGAAGCTGCTCAACGGCAAGGTCATGGCGTCGACGTTCTTCTTCGATGTCGGAGTTCTTAAATTGACTAAACAGATAATTGCTTCCGATGAACGCTACTGCATTGGCGAGCGCGCCGCCCAACATCATTGCAATGCCGGCCATGGTATTATGCATAGGCGCCCTACTTCAATATGTCAGCAGGGATTATTCCCTGCTTGATGAGGAGATCTCTGGTGGCGAGCGAGTCCGTGACGCTAACAATGGTCATGCCAACGTTCCGTGGAGGGAATTCCAGTTTAGGGTACGCCCCTCCGATGGCTGCCTTGCCAATGCGGGCATAGCCGATTGTGAGTCCAGCACGGCGCCTTGATAGATCGAATTTACTACTTCCTTTCCGTCTGGACTTGCTTGGGTAGACATTGTTATTCTATGCAATGGGGCTCTTGTCTATAAGAGTCGCGGGCACGCATCTTCAATTCGAGGACAGGTGGTAGAGGTGCAACGGAGCCCTTTACCCTCCAAAAGATTCCAGCTAGGGCTACTACGACACCAGCGATCATCAGCCAATGAGGCGTTGCTGAAGGTGGCGGGGCTTTGTGCTCGTCTGACGGGATGGGTGGCTTGTGGTCGTTCACAGTGCGCTCCGCCTCCGCCGACTTAAGGCGCCGCATATCATCTAGGAGTTTTTGTTGCTTCCTTTTTCTCGCATCTGCCCCAGCCCGCCCAGCAGCGACCTTTTTAGGGTCCTTGCTCCTAGTCACCTTCTCTAGCGGCGCCTCATCCTTCTGTTCTGGCGGCGCCTCCTCCGTCGGCTCCAAACCCGGTGTCCCCTCTGTCGCTGTGGTGGGTTCCGTCATCTTGCTTAGTAGATACTTGCTTGGATGCTTGGCAATGTTTAAAAGTGCTAAGCATTGCTGTAATAGGTGCTAAGTAGATGGCATAGCGGTGGTATAGCTCGCAGGTGATGGTAGTTAGGGCATGCCAACGAACGGATCTGCCTCGAGGTCAGCGATCAGTAAGATCCGTGCCGAACAGCCGGGATCAGGTGTAGCTGGCTAACCACCATAGTGTAAATCTGGAGTCTTTGTCATACTAGCCCCCAGTCGAGCCTCGTATCGGGCGTAGAGCTTGCCGATCTCCTCATCGGGTAGGCTATCGATCTGATCCGCAGAAATCTCTCTGCCTATGTACTGCCTTGACTGACCCTCATGGCAATTGCGGCCAACCTCTGCTTTTGCCTTTGTCGTTCTGCGTTTGCAGGCTCCTCTCCGCCGTGCTCGTGGCCTCCAGAGCGAGCAATGGCCCGCGCAGGCGGCGCCGGCTCGTCGGCAAGAAGCTTGTCAATAATGTCGTGGCATTCCATCGCTATGGTCACGTAGACACCGAGTCTTATTGTGATAAAAATAAGGAGAGCCGCCATCCCTCCCCCTCCCCCTCCCCCTCCCCCTCCCCCCCTCCCCCGACGCAGACGGCAGTGATGTATAGGCGCTTCATGTCAACACGGCATAACAACTTGGCTGCGAGGTTTTTAACAGCAGTTTCGCGTGTTTTGTTTTGGCGAGCTGCTCCCGCACGGCAGGCTTGTCGACTGCGGGTATGATGTCATTTTCACGCAAGCACTCGTCGAAACTATCCCGATCCTTGCAGTGGCAGAGAGCGACCCAGCACGTTTGCTCTCGGAGGTCTTTGAGGACGGCATTGTACCTCTGAGCCAGGACCCAGACCGATTGCTTGGCATGACGGCCGCTGAATGCCAGCTCGGAGAGTATGTCTTTTTTCTTGGTGAGCTGTTTGCTGGCGGCCATGTCATCAATGACATACAACGTCGGCTGACCCTGAAACACTCGGTAGAGAGCTCGCAAGAAGTCATGAAGTCGTTCACCTTGATCTAGAACATAAACCTCATCGTCTGTCCACACCCACGGGTGCTCCTGGTAGGTCCTGTTATGCCTGGTAGTGGGACAGAGGATTACGATGTGATCGAAACGGCCGCGGAATGGGCCCTCGAGGAGGTCAAGCGCGAATTTCCCGCAGCCAGTCATGTCGCAAATTATCGCCGAGTGGGGCTCTTCAGTAAATAGCTGACACGAATCGTCCATTCTTGATGTTGAGCTGTGCATTCATGGCGACAAAGAGGTAAAGGTTCAATGCCCCAGGAGCTTCCGCTTCCTTGGCGACCTGAATTGTGATCCCCTCGCTGGCGTGCATGCAAGCCGTCGTCATCGCTGGACCTTAAGTCCAGCCAGAGAGCGAACTCCTCTGTGAGGTACTTACCTAAGTTGCAGGCGTGGAGCCCGAGGTCCTTGGTCACCATGGCCACTTCGGGGTGCCGTTTTATTCCACCCGCCATAAGTTTTCTGACCTCATCCCATGCCTGGTAAGGGCGCATGCCTTGAGCATAGAGCTGGTTCGGGATGCCCTCGACAGTGAACTCCACTTTCGTGATCTTGGGGTTATAGAAACCTTAGCTTTGACGTTCAAAGGGCTGAGTCGGTACCTCGAAGGGCATTAAGACCCCCTTCATCGAACGAGCAGGGACATTCAGGTTTATGTTCCACAGCGTGTCGGACTTGTTGGCCACGATGCTGCGGTGCCTGAGGATCCTGTCATAAAGGATCGCCATCTTCCCTGCGTACTGGTTGCGGATATTTTCAGCCAACTCCCGGTTGGTCACCATCTCGAACTCCAAGGCCATTTCCTCGATTGTGTATTTGGAGGCTCCGTCGGTCGCCCTGACGACCCGCCCGTAGTCTTTGAACGTGAGCTCGTGCTCTAGCCGGTCTCCTAGGCTGACTGTAAGAAAGGGATGTGGCTCCTCCAGGTGCTCGAAGTCGAGCGGTACGTGGAAACGGTCGCCGTAAGCATTGGCTATGGCGGCATCCTTTGCTCTATTTACCCTGTTTCCGGCGCCGATCCATATCCGAGTTATGTTTCGATCATCGGAGGTGTCGATTCCCTGGTACTGAGCGTTGACCCTCTCGTTTTCCGTTTTCCAGAGTCCTGTGTAGCATCTGAACACGTCGCTGTCATCGATGCTCATAACCTCGTACCCGGAATTCTTAATCGTGGTCGTTTCAACGATCGCCCGACCCAAATTGTTAAATAATGAGCGATCGACGTCGGTTGAGACCAGATTGATTTGGAAAGCAAGCCTGGCGGTCCCAGGGACGATTACATCGTTGGGCCCGAGATTCGGGAAGCGCACTAACAGCTGTTGGTTCTGATCAATCGTAGATGGGTTGTTCGTGATCACGACCGACTGGCGGATGGCCTTCGCTCCTAGGGGCTCTCTCAGGCGCCGGTGCGGATTGAGCTTTCGACCGTTAGCGCTTTGAAACATTTTGTATTGAACCCATTCACCCGTGTCTTCAATACAATGTCTGACGAGGGCATTCCGCTGCATGACTTTCGATGACCGGCTAGCGCCGTTGGATTCGGCCACGGACGATATTGCAACTACCTCACTCGCCACGGGGACCGTTGATGACTTTTACAGCGGAATGGGTGAGGGTCATCCTCCTGCGGGTCGGGACTACCCAAAATTTACGATCGACAGCCAGGGTCAGCTCCGCCTGAGGGCCTACCCGGAGGTCGATCTGGTCCATAGGCATACAAGACGTCCACTAGCGTTATCAACGATAGCAGGAAGAGCCGGCGGTCGGGCTATTGTCTGGGATGAACTCGGGTTTTCGGACTGGGAGCTCCGCGATAGGCTACCCGCCCAAACTGTCGCCCAAATACAGCGGACTGATAGAGAACTGGACGAAGTGATGCGCGCGCTAGTGCTGGCAGAAACATTGAGGTGGCAGATTTCGACAGAGCGACCTCCGCCCTTTCAGAAATGGAGGAGACCGCGCTGAAAATCATCGAAGACCCGCCACTGGGGATATCGAGCCTGGAATGCACCGAATTAATGACGCGGTTCCGGGAGCTCAAAGGGCCCGACAAGGCCATGCAAACCATGGAGGGGAGCTCATAAACAACCTAGCCAAACATTCCGAGCTTGACCGGCATATCGACAGAGAGCAGGAGAAACTAAGAGAGGCCGGCGATGGCTTCAAGATGAAGAAGAGAATCATAGATCGGATCAGCGACCTCACAGATGAGCGGGCCGCGCGGCTGGAGGCGGCTTCAGCCAACCGGGAATCTCTCAGATCGCAGATTAGCCGGGTTCGAGAAACCCTGCGACGAATCCTGCAAGAAGACACCACGCTGGCTGAGCGGATCAATACTCTCTTCCGAGAGCAAGGGATCACTGTCGTATTCATCCTCACAGCAACCGGGATGACCATCAGCACGCTCGTCCTAGCACTAACCGGTGGCTCTGCCCCCTCTTTTCCGGCCCTCCGGCCCAACCAGGTAAGAGTGGCATTTGAGAGTGGGTTAAGGTTCTGGACCTGTAACTAACTTCGTCAAACATCGGCACTCGGTATGATCCGGTTTTATTTGAATAGCATTCGTCGTAAAGTTTCGTATTTGCTATTTTTAGTAGTTTTTCACCACGTGATATGGATTTTCCATGACGTCATTGGGTTACCCATTTCTCAAAAATGAGGGAACCGGGAGCGCGACAGCGTAATCGTCGAGGGCGATATTGTTAAATAGTGGTTTACCGACAACAAAGTCATGTAAAGTTGAAGTGGATCATAACTTTTGTGTGGGTTTCCTGTGTACAGGTGAAAAATGCACTGTTTCATCTTGTGTTTGCGATTTAAATTTTCCTTCGCATGCTAACTGCGAGAGTTAGCGACATGGTTTGACGCTCGCTCACCTTCGTCTGATATTTTCTCCGGATGGCCAGGATGGACTTTTAAATGTGTTCAGGGGTCAAACTTGTGAGGGACAACCAAGTGTCACTAATACCAAAAGAGTGCTTGACTCAGTTATTCCTAAACTGTCGGATTTTTTTACGAAAACCGTGTAAAGTGGTTAATTTCAAATATTTCCCTCAAGCCAGCCAAAATCAGTAAAGAGAAGGTTTTCATGTAAGTATGCAGAGTTTTACATACATATTTCCATCTCTTATACCAACTGTAGGTGATTTTTTTGTATAAAGGAGTATAATTTGTAATTGACCATTTTGACGTTATTTTTCGCTATAAATTCTATTGCAGTTTCATTAAAGTAACCTTTACAAATTCTTATAAATTTTATTAGGAACGGTAAAATGCCTTTAAAATCTCATATTATGGGCAGTTCATATTGCAGAAAATTTTAAAACTAGTTGCATGTGTCTAACTAGCTTCAAACTTGAGATATTTGCTTTTATAGATAGAGTAAATTTTTAAACACACCCAAAAAATTCGGATTTTTGCTCAGGGGTACATGTATGCAAAGTTCTGTAAATTTTATTAGGAACGGTAAAATGCCTTTAAAATCTCATATTATGGGCAGTTCATATTGCAGAAAATTTTAAAACTAGTTGTATGTGTCTAACTAGCTTCAAACTTGAGATATTTGCTTTTATAGATAGAGTAAATTTTTAAACACACCCAAAAAACTCGGATTTTTGCTCGGGGGTACATGTATGCAAAGTTCTGTATTTTTATAAGTATTTGTCCAAAGTGTGATCTTATTGTTCTGATTTATCATGACATGATTGTGTAACAGGAAAATTGGTTAAAATTTGAATATAGAACAGTAGAATTTGAAAAACAATTTACGGTGTTTTTGAAAATCAAGGGTCACTTTATAAAAATGTACATAACTTGAATTACAAACGGTAAACTTCCTTAAAAATTCACCGTAAGATGTGTTTTATAGTACAGATTCAAGAAACAGTATCATTATAAGGATTGTGGAAGGTCACCATTACAGGTTCAGAACCCTAAAAAAACAGCTGCAAGCCCTTGGCGCTCAAGTCGCAAAATTAGTGGAGAAGGCCGCGGCTGCTATTCCCGGCATCTTTGGCAGCGTGGTTTCATGGCTGTTGTCGACCGCAGGCAAGGCAGTCGGATGGCTTGCCGAACACACTTAGGCTCTACTTCTCACGATTGGGGGTCTGTTACTGATTGCAGCCCAAGAGTGGCTATCGAAGCGCAAGCCAAAGGGCAATTAGCCCTAAGGCAACCCCACCCACAACCAGAGCCTTCTTTTCCTCGGAGTGTGCTCGCGCAGCTTCACCGCTGCCTGCTGGCGCATCAGCTACTGCTTGACTGCTGCCAGGTGGTTTCGCTGCCGGCGGCCCTGCGATTTTGCCGTCATGAAAGCTGCCATGTACCTGAGGCTACACTGCAGGAGACTACACCAATTGGGAGGTTGGCTGGAGCCATTATTATCCTGTTGTTGTAGCCAGCAATGCCGGGATTGATGTTTAGGAGCATGTCACTCAGAGCCATATACAATCCTGTTCCGAAGACCACGTTGAGCTCGCTCCCGGCGTACTGCAGAATGCTTTGGTAACGGGTGATAGCGGAATGGATGTCGACCGGAGAGTTGATCGCATCCTCCAATAGAGCTAGGAACTGCTTTTGCGCCTCGAAGCCGCCTGCTATCCGAGACTTGGTTTGGGCCTGGGCCCCGAGCAGAGCCCACACGTAAGTTCGGATCGAGTCGTTGATTCGCTCCATGCCGGCCTGAGTGAAGCCTTTCGAGTCATCTAGTACGAACGTGCTCCAAGAGCCATCAACTCCTGGATCTTGCTCGATGAACTCAATGTGGGCCTTTTTCGGCGGCAGCCAGTCGCAAGACGAAACCACGCAATGACGACCTCCAGAGACCTCCGACCCGAACGTCATATGCTCGGGGTCTAGGCTTCCGGCGTTCTGGCTGGCGACGTGTTTTTCCTCGCTGTCGTGTCGGAAGTCTGTCTGAGTCCACGCAACGTGCCCTCTGGTGTGGACGTCCCCCAGGCCGCGGCTGTTGGGGTACTCTTTTGGGCGCCAGTCTGTTCCTGGCAAAGCCGTTCATATGCTCTCCTGTCGTAAGTATTGTTGACGGGATCCCAGGACGAATCCTGGGGGAGGGTGCATTTCATTTCCGTTAGAATGAGACGGGTGGTGTAGTAGACATTGAAAAGGTAAACAGACTGAATGAGGGGGATAGCACGTCCCTCTGGTCCGTTCAGGTGGTCGTTGAATGAGACCCCGCAACCTGCCGTTGCGCACCACACGGCGAAGTTCATCAGGCTATCGGTCCAATCTTGAACCATGGCCTATGTTGTGATTTTGGGCAGTCGGTATTGTTGCCAGATATCGGGCAGGCTGGCGGAGAAGGACTTGTTGGGGCCTGCCGTGATCTTTAACTTGGACATGGTTCCGGCGTTAAGGTGCCGTGGGTACCCCCCCCCCCACTCCCGGCCTTATACTTGGCGCTGCTATTGAAGGTAAAGGCCTCCATGGAGATAGTGGAAGATGTTCCAAACTATCACCTATATCACAACAGGCCCGACATGTCTTCAACAGCCCGTAGACAACAGGGATGGAAGTCACCTACACTATTGGCTGGTTCAACATCCAGCAGGCCGAGTTTGTCACCACGCCCGACAAAATAACCTATATCTCCCCCGGCCTTTGGACCTTGCGTCAGCTCCAAGACCACCTCGCACAGACCAATTCCGGCCTTTCACTCAACGTCGATTAGAAGACAGGGATGGTTGTGCCAAAGGTTCTCGATCAAGCTGGCTTTGTCTGGTTATTCAAAGGGCTGCAGGAACTTCTAGGATTTGTAAAGTACCGTGAGACGTTTTCTTCGAGGAAATATGACCTATGTGATCGCCCTATGAACTTGTGCCCATTAAGCAGCTATTTGTCCACCTGGACGAACTCAACACCACCAAGAACGCCTTGAACGGGGCTCCCAGTAGTCTGCTCGCTGTGGCCGCGGTCGGCAATCTGCCATACGGGGATATCATAACATCTGTATTTCCTAACCCCGAGTTTAAACTCCTGAGACACGGAACGATCTCGGAGTTAATACTCTCTGTTAGAGATGAACGCGGAAACAGAATAGACAACCACGGGCTTCCAGTGAGCGTTGGTCTTGAGGTGAAATGAGTATCTTTGGTTCACACGGTGGCTGGGGGGGGGGGGGGGGGGGGGGGCAGTGTGGACTACGCTACCCGGGCTTACGTCGATGCACTTGCTTCGCGACAGAGTGCGCCTGATCTGTCCCACTACATAGAAAAGAATCAGGATGGCGATGTAGACCTAATGGGTGGTCGGATCATGAACCTCGGCGACATCAAATAACCTTCGGATGCGGTTTCGGCGAGAGTGGTCGAGCAAGGGTGGAGGATCTTAAAGGGTGAAGTCCTCCTGAAAAATGGCGAAACTGCTTTGGAAGGACCCCTTAACCTTAATACCAACCGAAAGTGAATTTGGGTCGTCCAGTTCATTCGAACGATGCTGCAAACAAACACTACGTTGCCAGGCAAATTACCAAGCCAATAATTACCATTATAGCAGATGAGCGCGGGCCTTGGGCAGCGGCGAATTTCAATGGTCGTTCAGGTCAAACTCGGATGGTAATAGCCATAGTAAATAGGCTACGTCATGATGAAAAAGGAAAGATACTGGCTATCTCTTTGTCTGCGGCTCAACATTATGGAAACTCAGAAGATAGGATGATCGTTGGCGTAACAGTTGGTGGAGATTATAAAGACGGTTATGATATAACTAAAAATCCAGGCTATTATTCCGATGAGGGAACTTTCGAACGGCCACTAGAAGTTGAAATGGATGATATTATCAACTTTCAGTCGCGAGAATCGGCTCAGACCAATGCTTCGGGAGTGGTTGCGCTGCTAATTGAACTAGAGATGTAAGGTAAAACATCGAACAAAACATGAAGGACGGAGTGGTTCCAACGGCCCCGCCAATTTACCCTACCCTGCCCACTGAGGGCAATGGGCACGCCTACCGCCTACAACAGATAACCCGAATTCAGTCTGATTTAGCACGAGAGGCCGAAGAAAAGGGCTAGCCTCGGTAAGAAATACAAGGGGACCCTTAATACCGTTGATGGCGCCGACGCCGCTTTGGCTACCGTTGGCGCGGGAATGCGGATTGGTGTCCTCATTTCAACGGTTGTAGCCATTTTAATCGCCATAGGGCTCGGGATAGGTTCTCTTTGCTGCGGCGGACTATCTATCGTCGGGAAAGTGATCGAAAGACGCGTTACACACAAACTCGTCAAACATCAGCGCATCGAGGCAATGGCCCGGGCAAAGCTGAATACGATCTCCGACATTGTGAGCAATGCATTAGCCGACGGGGATATCTCCGACATTGAGTACAAGCCCGTCCTAGACGAGGTCTAGAAGTTCGAGGACCTGAAACACAAGGCGCACTCCGAAAAACCGCCCAAGGAGAATATGGAGGAACTAAGAAAAAAATGCTGGAAGAGGGCCGCAGGGAAGCGCTAGCAGAGCTTTCCAAAAGGTTGACTTCTCCCTCTCCCTAAGCTGCTGCGTGTGTAGTGCGAGCTGTGACGCCCCTCCTGCATACCAGGTATACATTTTTGTATTAAAGGCCCGCCGTCTCTTATATCAGCAAGAATGTGCCCCCCCCCCCCCCTCCACCTACCCTTCTCGATCTGCTCCAGATCATTGCCCCTATTTCCGAAATTATTCTAGTGGTCGACGTGATGTATCGGCTCGAGTGGCTTGAGCAGTGTAACGAAACTGCAAAACAGCATGGCCTTCGAGAGAAAAAGCAAGCCGAGGACTGATTCCTGCTAGGCTTGGGGTTGTATAGGCCTATATAGGCCGTGACCATTTTTTGGGTCCGTCTGGGGCCTCAACTGGCTAGGGCCAGTAGTTCCCGGCTCTACTTTTTAGGCTGCTGGGCTTACTGTCACTTTATATTCTTCTTCTTCTGGGATGTCAACAACATATAGATGATCGAATTCCTCCTCAAGCTCTTCTTCTTCTGGGATGTCAACAACATATAGATGATCGAATTCCTCCTCAAGCTCTTCTTTTTCTCCATCTGCATCATCATCATCCCATCCTAGTCTGACAGAATTGATGAAACGGTCAAACTTATCATTATCCATGTTTACTCTGGTTTGAGATTGCTTGTACTCGGTGGGTATTTGTTATGTATACCCAATCTCTAAATGGATGGTTGTCTTTAGCGTTCCCCACCTAGGGCCGGCGAGGGTGGTGGGTCGTCACTTAAGCAGCACGGGAGGGTGACCATACTTTTTTTGTTGGTTGGTTTAGGCGGTTAAAAATGCTGCGAGGGACATGTGCCCTGTGGGAGGCTTTTTGGTTGGTTTGTGGGGTTAAAAGATGCGGCCAAAAAGTCCGGTCACCCCCCCCCCCCCCGTGCTGCTTGTTTAAATGTGTTCTCTGACTATTGTTTAAATGTGTTCTCTGACTATTGTTTAAATGTGATCTCTGACTATTGCTTAAATGTCCTTCCTGACTATTGTTTAAATCTGTTCTCTGACTATTGTTTAAATGTGTTCTCTAACAATGGTTTAAAGGTCCTTCCGAACTATTGCTTAAATGTGCTTCCTTACTACTGTTTAAATGGTTTCCCTAACTATTTATAAATGGGCTACCTGCCTATTGTTTAAATGTATTCCCTGACTATTGTTTAAATGTGTTCTCTGACTATTGTTTAAATGTGTTCTCTGAATATTGTTTAAATGTCCTTCCTGACTATTGTTTAAATGTGTTCTCGGACTATTGTTTAAATGTGTCCTCTGCCTATATTTTAAATGTGTTCTCTGACTATTGTTTAAATGTGTTCTCTGACAATCGTTTAAAGGTCCTTCCGAAATATTGGTTAAATGTGCTTCCTGACTACTGTTTAAATGTTTTCCCTAACTATTGTATAAATGGGTTACCTGACCATTGTTTAAATGTGTTGCCTGTGTGTTGTTTAAATATGCTGTCTTACTATTGTTTAAATGTATTTTGACTATTGTTTAAATGGGCTCCGTGACTATAGTTTAAATGCGTTCTCTGACTATTGTTTAAATGTGTTCCCTGACTTTTGTTTAAATGTGTTTCCTGGCTATTGTTTAAATGTGCTTCCTGACAATTGTTTGAATGTGCTCCCTGACTATTGTTTAAATTTGTTCACAGAATATTGTTTAAATTTTTTCCCAGACTATTGTTTAAATGTGCTCCCTTACTATTGTTTAAATGTGTTCCCTGCCTATTGCTTAAATGTGTTCCCTGCCTAGTGTTTAAATTTGTTCCCAGACTCTTGTTTTAATGTGATCTCTGAATATTGTGTAAATCTGTTCCCCGCCTATTGTTTAAATTTTTTCCCTGACTATTGTTTAAATGTGCCCAATGACTATTGTTTAAATGGGCTCTCTGACTATTTTTCAAATGTGCTCCTTGACAATAGTTTAAATGTGCTCCCTGACTATTGTTTAAACGTGTTCACTGGTTGTTGTTTAAATGTGTTTTCTGATTATTGTTTAAATGTGTTCCCTGACTATGGTTTAAATGTGTTCCCTGACTATTGTTTAAATGTGTTGACTGACTAGTGTTTAAATGTGTTCTCTGACTATTGTTTAAATGTGTTCCCTGACTATTGTTTAAATATGCTTCCTGACTATTGTTTAAATGTGTTTACTGACTATTGTTTAAATTTGTTTCCTGACTATTGTTCATGATCGGCTGTCTGAGGAGCTGTTAGATTTACAATCACGTTCTATGAGAGACAATCTCCTATTCTATGGTTTTCCGGAAGAAAGTGCTATTGGTGATAGAAATACTGAAAACTGTGTTAGTAAAGTGCTTGATTTTTGCAGAGACAAACTCGAAATTAGCGATGCACATGACATTATAAAAATAGAAAGAGCCCATCGTGTAGGTTGATATGTAAGGGAAAAAACTAGGCCAATTGTTTCGCGATTTAACCACTTCCCAAACAGACAACTCATTAGAGAGAAGTCATTTTCCTTGCTTAAAGGCTCTTCATTTGGTGTCGGTGAACAATTTTCTCGTGCAATTCAAGATCGCCGTAGAAAATTGATCCCGATCCTTATTAAGGCTAAACAGGACAACAAGAAGGCTAGTTTATCCTATGATAAATTGTACATTAATGGCACAATGTACGCAGTTGATAATGTAGCAAGTGCAGGGTACAGTTAGGTTTTTACCGAGAAACGGTTACGTTTTCTTTTATGGAACGTACAGGGTATTAAAACAAAATTAGATGATATTGATTTTATTTCTTTTGTTTCTACCTATGATTTTCTATTTTTCACTGAATCCTGGAATTCTGATATTACCTGTATTGATATTCCTGGTTATAAATTGTCCTAGACCCAAATATAATAAAAAAGCAAAACGTAATAGTGGTGGTATAATTATATATTTTAAATCATACTTAAAACCATTTATAACAGTACAGAGTATTAATACAAATGGTATAGTGTGGTTTAAAATGGATAGCCGTGTAACGAGCTCATCAAATGATATGTTCTTTTGTAATTGTTATATTCCTCCTAAAGATTCAAATTTGTATAATAATCCTACATCCCCTTTATTTGAGTTTGATTTTTTTTTATTGTCTTAATAACGATATTCGTAAATATTCTGATAAAGGTTATGTGTTTTTAATTGGCGATTTTAATGCCAGAACAGGCGAGTTACCCGACTATATACCAAATTTACAGTTAGACAGGTTTATTGACCTGCTCTTCCACTCATCACGTGATGATGTACCGTATCGTCATAACCACGATAAATTTGTGAATGATTTTGGACAAAGGCTTTTAAATCTGTGTAAAGAAAACGATCTTTTGATTTGTAATGGGCGTCTTGAAGATTGTAAATGTACTGATAATTCTATTTATAGAAATAAACCTGTAGAAAGTACAATTGATTATTTGTTAACTAACTATGATAATTTTAAACTCGTAACTAATATGCATGTTGCTGATTTACTTGAATTTCAGATCATTGTCCAATCTCTTTTTGTATAAACTATACACATACTTTAAAATGTGCTTAATGCTAATACAAATAATGTAATGAATTCAAGCAAGGTGGTTTGGGATCATTCAAAACGAGACCTGCTTTTAGCAAATGTTTTAGAAAAACAAAATGTGCTTGATACTATTGTTAGTCCGTTATATTACGAGTCATTTGATATAGATAAATGCATTGATGAATTTACCAATATTGTACATGATATTTCTTTGTCAATTTTTGGTAAACAATTTATATACCAACCTAAAAAGAATCAGCTACGTTCATCGCCATGGTTCAATGACGAATGTCGTAAGGCAAAATCTCTTTTTCTTAATGCTAAGCGGGCTCTAGCTAAAAATGGTTCAGATGATAATAAATTGTCTTTTCTAAACAAAAAGAAACAATATAATATTATTAAAAGAAACTCCAAATATAATTTTATTTTATCTGAAAAGAAGAGGTTGTCTAAACTTAGCAAATCAGCGCCACGCAAATTTTGGAAGCATGTTAATTCAATGCGCAAAAAGCCAAATGTAAACACAAATATCGAAACACCAGATTTTGCCAATCATTTTGCAAATATTTCAAATAAATTGCCTTTTAACATAGATTTTTTCAAATATTAATAATAATGTCCATGTTGATATTCAAAATGTTGATTGTTTAGACTGTCCTTTTACAATTGAAGAAATCAATAAAACTATTAAATCGTTAAAAAGAAATAAGAGTTGTGATCTTGATGGTAACGTTGCTGATTTTTTCATTGATACTGTAGACTTTATTTCCCCATATTTATGTACTATTTTTAACAAGATTTTTTCTTCAGGTGTTTATCCTAAATTCTGGTCAAAAGGAGTTATAGTTCCGGTATTTAAAAAGGGAGATAATACAGACCCTGCTAATTACAGATGTATAACATTGATTAATACTATGTTAAAAATATTTTCTTTGTGTTTACGTACTCCGTTGAACAAATGGTGTGAGGAAAATAGTATTTTTAACGAATCTCAATTTGGTTTTAGAGATAAGAAGTCAACTTCAGACGCAATATCCTACTCCATTGTTTTATCCAGAAGATTTTAGCAAATAATTCTAAACTATATACTGTTTTTATTGATTATGAACGTGCCTTTGACACCGTTATAAGAGATGCACTGTGGTTCAAATTAATCAATGAAGGGATTAGCAGTAAAATGTTAACTATCTTAAAATCTATGTATTTAGATGTCAAAGCATGTGTTAGATTAAGTCATGATACTAGGATTTCGGACTTTTTTGATGTTTCTTTAGGCTTCAAAAAGGTGAACCTCTATCCCCCTTACTCTTTATACTATTTGTGAATGATATATCCCAAAGTATTGATGTTACTTCACTCACAGAAAAAGATTGTAATTTACTCTCAATGTATATGATTCTTTTTGCAGATGATATTGTTTTGTTCACCACTGACCCCAATAGCCTTCAAAAGCAGCTAGATTCGGTTAAAGAATATTCTTGTAAATGAGGTCTGAAAATAAATGTAGCAAAAACTAAAATATGCATATTCGAGAAACGTAGACAAAACACATATCCTGTTTTTCTAGAAATGATATCAATATAGAAAACGTTGATTACTTTACATATCTTGGTGTAAAATTTAAAAACACAGGATCATTATTAGATGCAGCTAAGTCATTATCTGACCAAGTTTTACGAGCTTATTATAGTTTAATGTCACTTTTTGATAAAGTTAATTATGATGTTAAAACAAAATTGTCATTATTTGATTCATTAGTTTTACCAATTTTACTTTACGGTTCAGAAGTCTGGGGAGTATACAATATAAAATTCATTGATAAGTTACACCTTCGATTCTGTAGATATATACTTAGAGTAAAAAGGCAAACACCCAATTGTGCCGTTTATGGCGAATTGGGGCGTTATCCAATTTCTCTATTATGCAAGGAGAGGTCTGTCAAATTTTGGTGTAAATTAATGTCTCAAAATCAATCAAATCTTTATAACATGTACATGGATCTTTGTAATTTTAATTCTTCTTGGTCTAGTAAAATTAACTCGATTATAGACCATCTTGGTTTAAGTGATATTCGACTTAATTTTAACAACCAATGTAATTATTTTCCTATGATAAAAACTCGACTTAGAGACCAGTTCCTTCAAAACTGGCATAATGAAATTAACTTATCACCAAAACTTGAATATTATTGTAAGTTTAAGAAGTGTTTTGAGTTTGAATCTTATTTAATTAACATTCCAAATGATAATTTAAGGCAGATACTTACAAGATTCTGTGTCGGGTCCCATAACCTTGACATAGAAACTGGTAGGTATCACCAAATTCCTAGAGATAACAGACTCTGTAGACTTTGTAATTAGTAATTTAGTAGAAACTGAATATCATTTCTTTATGTGTTGTCCAGAATATTCCCTTTTAAGAAGACAATACTTCAATGGGATATCCTGGCCCTCTTTAAACAAATTTATTAATATAATGTCAACATCTAAAACAAAATATATTCATAAAATTGCTTTGTTTTTAAGAGATGCCTTTAAGATTCGTGATAATACCCTTAACCAATAACTGTTTCTTTTAAAATTATATTCGAATGATAGTATAATGTCTTTAATGTAGAACATAATTTTTGAACAGCATTCATATTGTATATTTGTATTTGTTAACATTTTTTTGTAATTTGTATTTCGTCTTTGCCATGCGTTATATCTTTGTAAATGGCCAAAGACAATATTTGTCGATATAGCCAATAAATATTGAATTTGAATTTGTTCAAATGTGTTTACTGACTATTGTTTAAATATGCTCCCTGACTATTGTTTAAATGTGTTCCCTGACTTTTGTTTAACTGTGTTTACTGACTATTGTTTAAAGAAATAAAAGCGTGGTCTAGGAGATTCTACGGTTAACTGAATGAAAATGTCATTGGTTTGAATCACGACTTTTTCTAATTTGTTATTTTACTCTCTTAATTTGTAAATGGATTGTCGGTCATTGTTAACGCATTTTAAACATGTTGCTACTTTTTTTATATCAGTGCAATGTTTAAGGCAAACCGATCAATTTACAGTTTAGCCTCAGAAGCAGAGTTTGGCACGTTATCTGTGCTTGCTGTTCCAGGTAAAGCATCGTTGTAAAAGAGCTACACGTGTAAAACATTAGTGATTGGAAAACAAAAATAAATAATAAAAAACTCAGCCGGATTTGAACCAGGTACCATACACACCTGTTTCGCAGGGATGGACGACTTTACTTTCGGAGATATCGCAGCACAAGTTTATACCAGGCCCTATTTGCATTAAATAGAAGCCAGTTCGGCATGTTTGTTTCATAAACCGCTTACGGAAACATACGAATATGCCTGAGTGGCAGTTCAATGTTGCCAAATAATACCAACCGAATTTGACAATGGATTACTGGAAAGCATTATGGAATTCAGGATGTAAGAAGAATTAAAAAAACGCAACAAGGAAATACGTTTACATATAATTGTCACAAAATTATACTATTGTTGTTAAGTCTAACAATCGAACTGACAAGAGGAATAGACATCGGGTCATGTAGTAAATCATGGCTGATTGTGGCAGGTTCCTGCTGATGCATTTTCCAGTGTCGGGTTTTTACACTTGGCCTTGGACAGCTCGCACCTGCAACACATGACTGAGAGTCAGGCTTCTCATACACACGTACTCGTAATAACAATTCAGTTGGCAGTCTTTACTTTAGCACATGGCATTTTCCTCTCGCCCAATCACGTCCTTATATTCGTGTATTGCAAATTTGGGGTGGAAAATGGTTGTTCAGAAGTTCGGTCGACCAAAAACGTCAAAAAGGTATTACATTGGTCACATTCGGTCTTCTATGCGCTTGTGTTATTAAATGAAAAGCATTACTGAACTTCATTGAATAATGGTATAATATTTACATCGGATCACTAGTTTATATGTGAGTTTAAAAGATAATGTTAAAAGTTGAGAGAATCAAAGCGTCGCGACAGTTTTCACATATTTTCACATAAATACGCATGCAATAATGTACGTCAGGTCAGGTTATGAAGTGCGGATCGTGTGGCATGGATTAACACACACGCACGCACGCACGCGAGCGCGCGCGCACGCACGCGCGCGCGCGCACACACACACACACACACACACACACACAAAACTGACCAAGTCGCTTTAAGCTTTCCATATGTATAGTTCCATGTTTCTATCCAAAGTCTGTTTTGAAGTAAAATAATGTTATGATATAATGCAATAACACTTTGGTTTCATAGTGTGAATGTTAGCAAAATCACTCGCAACAATAAAATTAGTCGAATGCAACGCTAAAACAATTTAAAAAATAAATATATAAAAAGTACGTGTTTGCTAGTTTAGGTCTTTATCTTGCTGTTCCAATTGAATTGTTTGATTGTTTCTTAAATAAAACATGTTTATAACTTCTCGTTGAAACTAAACACGTTTTCAGTTCCCATTGCATATTTTTCCAGAAACCAAGAGGGGATGGGGATGAGATAAAATGAATGACATTCTGTCATTCCGAATTCTGGATACAGACGCGGGTAAAGCGAGCTGTCGATTGGTCATGCTTGGGGGCAGGTACGAGCTATTTAGAAAATACATAATACTGTACTTACTGCTCAAAATAATGGAATACGCGTTATAGAGCATTGCTTCTTAAATGAAATATTGCCACCTTATGAAAGTTGACAGAAATCTTATGTTCTAAGTTAGTTTAGAGTACATATAACAAGAAAACAACAAGGAGAAAAAAAAGGGAAAGCAAACAAAAATAACATAAAATGCTGCGTATGAAGAAAAGGTAAAAATGTAAAGTAGCAACGAGTCATGAAAAATGGAAATTACTTAATGCAAACAAGAATAAAAAACAAGATTTTCAAAGGAATTAAATCAAAGAAGAATAAAACTAACCAAAACATATACTAGGTAGAAGGAAGAAAAATAAAATATAGAAATTAAGGAATGCAATGCAGTAAGAGCGAAAAATATATAGAGATGAATGAACATACAGAGAGAGGGAAAGAGATTAACAAAATGCTATTGTGTACAAAGATACAATGTAGCACACACGAATAAAATTAATAAAAAAGAAAGCAAACAAAAAAGAGGTAGCATATCATAACGGCAATGCTGACAATTCTAAAAAGATGAAAACTGTTTTCATTTCTGAATACTCCTCGACGTACGCACAAATGTCACAGAAGACTCTAGAAAAAGGCCCTGTGCTTAATATCTTATTTCATTAGTCTTTCGGGCTATAGACCTATTCGGACTATTTAAAAGCATGCATTTACCAATACATAAAACTGTACTGATTAGCAGGGGATTAGCGCCTCCTGAAAAAGTATATTGTAACCTTACATGTTTCATACAGATGTGTATGGCGACATATTGACAGCACCCACCTAAGAACGCCACCCCGCCAGTCTGCCCCACTATAAGCAAAATAAATAAATATGATTTTTATACACGACATGCACTGTAGTCTGAAATACTTAAATGTTTGTACAGATAATTGCTTAGTATTACATCAACACATCTTAGTGCGAAACGTAAGCTTTACTCAATGCTAAATTAATTTAAAAGCATTACATACTCTTCCTTATTTGCTTACAACGACACTCAACGAGACTCAAGCGCCAATAGTGTAGGAACTGATCAGAGAGCTCCCAGCACGAACTTTTCAGACCTGGATCTACGCGTTTTGCACAAGTTTATAAATACGTGCTGAGGCATAATAAATTAATAAAATTTCAAAACTGAAATCAAATGCGGCATGATGATTGTTTTGACGATTTAACATCAACGACTTTTCTTTTCGAAGATGTGTATTTCAATTTGCTTTTCAACGGTATATTCTATAAAACCTCATTATACGCAAATTAGGAGTATTGTTCTACGTTGTTATGTTATTTAATTTATTATTCAACAGTTGTTTTGTAAATCGAAGAGTTAACTTAAAATACAACAGATAAAGTACTTAAACAATGGACTGCGCTAAATTCAAATAACAGACATTGTATAGCTATGGTAAATAAAGAACTCTTAAGAACTTGTACTTTTATGTATAAAATATACTAAATGTCTTTATTGGCGTTTTTCAAATATATAACACACAATTCTTTTGAATTGTTGATTTGATTGTTGTTAAATTTTATTTAAAAATGCAATTAAACTAGCAACTGAAATTTAATAATATTGAATTATTATCAAATACTCCAGGAAATTAGATTTAGGCGTATCATAAGCATAATGATGATAAATAAATAAATATATATATATATATTTATATAATTTTTATATATATATATATATATATATATATATATATATATATATATATATATATATATATATATATATATATATATATTTATATAATTTTTATATATATATATATAAATATATTTATCATCATTATGCTTATGATACACCTAAATCAAATTATATATATATATATATTAATGATATGCAAGATACAATTAAAAAAGGTGTATATAAAATATAAAAATATTCTGAAATTATACTGTCTGATTTTTTTACCGATTGGAAATGGAGATTTATGTAATAATGGAAAACGGGTTTACAGTTTATATTAGAAATGGGGTATGAACTGTAAACCCGTTTTCAATGATAACATAGATCTCTATATCCAAATCAGTTGGTTCGCAGTTATTGGGGTTTCTTTATAAAGACCATTACGATGTTTGCTGACTAAGACAACAACGCAATTTTGGAGAAAATACACAATGTAGCTTCTTAACCTTTTTATTACGCTATTTTATTTAATCGCGTTTTGTTTGTTTGTTGTTGTTTTTTTGTTTTTTTTTTGTTTTTTTATTGCAGATAAATGCTTTTTACCGAGATGATATTTTTCAGAATGGTTGGTTATGTCTTTGCTAATAAGGATAAAAACAAGAAAATTAAATTAAAATAAAATTTATTAACTAACGTCATTATTTCATATCAAGTTTCCACATTTCATTGCTCATATAACTGTTTCAACGTTTGGTGATGTAAATAATGAATGAATACTGAATAGGTAAGAACTTACTTCTACAGTGTTGGCCCGAAATGCCTACAGCAAAATGAGCAATGTGTGGACAAAAACTATGAAATCAAAGTGCACTATTACTTCAAATGCGTTGACAATTATTTCGCGCAAATTACAATACAAATTACAATACAACAAATTTGATTGCATTAAGCAATTCATTGCTTACAGAACAACAATAAAAATAATATGTATAGAGTAACATGGAGCGACATAGTTTACAGAAGAACATTATTTGTAGCTTAAAAAATTAATTACAGAAAGTAATAAAATTACCTGGTACCTTTGGTAACCTTTGGTTTGCCTTTGACATGAAGATTCGTACGATAATGGCTGAGTTGTTCGATGCATCCACGCAACGAAGTGTACATCCTTAAGCGTTTCATTGCATGATATTGCAAATCATTATGTTAAGCGTATAAGCTTATGTTTTAAGTGCAAATACAGATAAACAAAAATCTAGTCTTATTTCAAGATTGCAGTGGAAGGTCATCATAATGACGCATGAAGCGTGTCAGCGCTATTTGTCGAGGAGGCAGTAAGTGGGACATCGTCGGACAACCACGACCGATCCATTCTGTTACTCTCCATTCATTTCCCGTGGGATATTTAGTTCACTTTTCTCCGTTTCTGGCAATATTTCATTGGTCGCTTCATAATCCGATGAAGATTCAGTCCAATCGGATGGCTCGTACTATGCAGCGTTCGTCTTTCCTTCCAAAAAGATGTCATCAATGCAAATAGAATTCAAGTTTCGAGATACTGAGCTGCCTCCAAACGCACGAGTAGCTAGCGGAAATGTAAGCGTAGTTTTGATTGGCTGATATCTATTCAAATTTAACGCAATCAATCAATCAATACTTTTATTTCCTCCATACATGGAGATATTACAATACAACGTAAGGAACAGTTTTACATACATAGAACATAATTAATGCATAATTGAGCATGGTTAGCAACAACATATTATCACAACATGCGCAAATAATAGGTATATGCATATTCTAAACATTCATGAAAATAAACAAAAAGAGACAAACAGAAAATAAAAGAAAAAAAAATAAAGAAAAAAGAGAAAAAGAAAAGAAGCATAAGACAATATTTGTCTAAATTTCAATATATATACTCTTTGTAATGCAAATAAATACCAGGCCAATAAACAAGACATGACGTTTAAGTTGATGCATGTTATTTAACATCAGTGTCTTCGCACTTTGATATGTTATCTAAACTTGTACACATTGCATATGTGCACATGGTTTGCATTTACAGTATAAATAGATATATGTGCGATCAGCAATTAGCAAGAGGCAGTGAGTCTTGAACACGGACGATTGCAACATTATGAAGTCCGTTCAAGCATTTGGTTAAGACTTTTAACTGAACAAAGATAAACGGTACAAAATAGCTTGTATCAATCTCATAAGAAGAAAACATGTGCTAGGTGTTTACAAGAAAAGGACCGTTTTGGTGCATTTTTTCAATCGGTATTTGGTAGCTCATACGTACGGGAGTTGATTAAATGAGTGATATGTTAGGTAGTAGTGACAGTGTTACTGCAGGTGCTGTTTAGTGAGCTCGTGGCTTTGAAGCACTTCAGTATATAGGTGTAACTATGCGAGAGAAATATTTTATTATCGGCAACAGGGAGCAGTGGTTCTATCGGGGCGCCTAGTAATCTAAGGGCTAGTGCTATTGGATCGAGAAGTTTTAATTCATGAACAAAGTTCTGGTCGAAAGAAGTAAGGAGAGTCGAAGTCAGAGTAAATCTAAGGTATGCTGTTTGTGTGCAGTCCCCTATTATGTGGAGGACGCAGTCTTGTATGATTTGCCCACAAGCACGGCATGTTGAGTTCTCTAGGCAAGCGGGCCTTGACCATAAACTGGCTACAAACCGCATAGTGTTACGTGAGGCACTTTGATTTAACGATTGGTAAACAATTGCTGGCTTGATATGAGGATGTAGTGATCGAAATAATATGAAATCACAGTCCATTGCTAGCCTCTTATCCCAGAGTTCATTCTCCAATATTTCAACTTTATTTTTAACTATGTTTTTCCAAGTAAGTTTTGACGGTAGGTTGTTATTGTTAAGAAATTCGTCTAGCAGCAGTTCTAGATTGTGCTTTTCTAAAAGTTTGCAGATGTCTGGAATAAACCCCAATCTAACTAGGGAGGTGTCAGAAGTGTACATAATGTATTTTCTAATGAAGATTTCTTTAGTAATACAACCTGGAGGAAAACTTAATATTTTGTGAAGAAACATAAGTTTTCGTTTTTCTATTTCGGATGTGAGTCTATATAGGCCTAACATTGATTCACATATGTCTGACCGAACGTATTTATTAAATCCTTGTATCTTTTTAACGATAAAGTGTTGAAATCTATTGATGACATCGTTGTCTGAGATGGAAAGATTATTCCACAGCTCCGAACCGTAGAGAGCAGTTGGAAGGACGATCTTTTTGTAAAGGTCAGCTGAAAGTAAGGGATTGACCCCGTATGGGTGAATTCCTTGACCCGCCATTGAGTAAAATGCGCATTTGGCTTTTTGCAGCCTGGCTTCTATTCGTGAAGTAAGTTTAAGATTTGAGTTTTGTATAATCCCTAGGTGTTCAGCAGTATTCGTTGTTGGTAAGCGTGACTCTCCAAAGTTTATATTAGCCGGCGGTGCTGTTCTTCGCTCAGAAAATACAATGACATTTGATTTATCTACATTAATGTCTAAGTTCCATTTCACGCAGTAATTGTACACAATATTAACCAGTGACTGCAAGCTATTTGGGCTGGTAGTGATAAGCGCTATGTCGTCGGCAAATGTAGGGTTGCTTCCTTTTATTGACAAGACTTTCGCTCCATCGTCGGAGTGCTCTAGAAGATGCAGGAGCTCATCAATATATGCCAGGTAGTAAAATGTGGAGAGGACCCCACCCTGACGTACCCCTCTCACGACGTCGATACTATCGGAGGTTACGTTGTTGACTCTAACTTTGAGCTCGAGGCAGCTGTACGTGTTAATAAGTACACGGAGTAGTTTTCCGTGTATTCCAAGACGCCCCAGTTTTAAAAACAGTGCGTTATGCCTTACAAGGTCAAAAGCGGCCTTCTGGTCCAACATGGCTACGTAAGCATTGCTTTTTCTATCAATTTGGTAAAGAATGGTTTCTTGTAAGTTGAATGCTGTGGTTATGCAGCTAAGATTCTTTTGGAAGCCATGTTGTTGAGGGTTTGGGAAGCTTGGTGATTTTAATTTTACGTTTTTTTGTAAGCGATTTAGTAGTATTTTTTCAAATAATTTACTAAAACATGGTATTAGGGATATTGGTCTGTAGCTGTTTGGGTCGTCTTTTCTTTTACCCTTACCTTTGAACAATGGTATTATAATGCTTGACTGCCAAGCTGTCGGGATGAGTTCGTGGTCAAGAACTGAATTAAAGAGCGCCTGTAGAGCAAATATTATAATATCGCCAGCATAGAGTATATGTTCATTTAGGATACCGTCCTGGCCTGGACATTTTCGTTTTGACAGGGATCTAACAACGGTTTTGATTTCGTGATAAGTAAAATGCGACGTAAGTGGATCGTCCGGGCAGTGTGTATCTTGTGAGCAGTAGTCGCTTAGCTCAATGAGAAGGTCATCACTTAGGGAGTCTTGCTCGTTGAGGTTGGCGAATCTTTCAGAAAAGAACTGTTTGAATCCATTACATGTATTATTATTTTCGTATTGTTGATTGTTAACGTTAATTTTATTGCAGATATTGGGTGTTTTGCCATTTTGCTTTTTTAAGAGACGCCAGAAAAGCTTATAGTCTACATCTGCAGCGCTATTCAGTTGATCAAATATCTTATTATTACATAGCTCTTGGTGTTGTCTTTGAGTGCGCCGAAAAATGCGTTTTGCGTCTTTATAGGCGCGAAGTGAGGGGTCTGAAGGATCGCGGGGCCTACCTTTAGTAATCCAAATACGTCTAAGTGATCTGGCTTGCGCATGCGCAGACTTCACTTCATGTGACCAATATGGTTTAGTTTTAGGGTTAAAAGTTGATTGGGGCAATCTCCTAGCAGCAGCATGCAATACAGATGTTATTGTGTTATTAATAAAATCCGGTGTGAGTTTGGTAATTTCGTATGCAGTGAAGATGGATGATACGCTGTTTGTAATATCCTCTTGATATTGTTGTTTGTGAGCGTCTGTGCATTTATTCCATGCAATGGAACGCATGTGAATGTTATTTTGTTGTAGTGGTATCCCAATATCAAGCGTAAGCAACAGAGGTATGTGATCCGAAGTTAATATTCGGGTTTTATCGATAAAGCTAAGTCGTTTTACCTTATATAATTCTGATTTTTCGATCATTATATGGTCAATAGAGCTATTTGTGTGAACGTATGTTGGAAGGGTGCCATACAGTGATTTATGTACAGAGAGCAGGTTAAATTCATTTATGAATTCTGTAAGCAAATGTGATTTTCTTCCGACCTTTGTGCAGAATAGAGTATTAACTTCTGCATTGAAATCTCCCGCTAGTACAATAGTCCCCAATGTGCTGTACAGGCTAATCAGCGCTTTGATATCACTAAGCGTATTGCTATACAGGTTTATGTCATTACATGCTGGCATGTATATACAAAATATAAAAGTTGGCAGTTCGTGTCTATTTTTGATTTCGATGCCAATAATTCGATCATTATCTTTGTTATCGACAAGGTGAATGGATGAGCTGAGTGAACGTTTAAAATATATCGCGGTACCTGCTTTCCCACACGACTATGTATATTGGTCCACAGAATTGTCAATAGTATATAAGACATCGTATTTCTGGTTTATACACTGCAAAAACGATGCTGAACGTGGAAGTAGTTTGTGTTCCGTTATACACGCGATGTCGATGTTCTCAGTATCGAGGAATTCCGACAATGGATATGCTGATGACATAATCCCCCGCACATTCCAGCACATGAAGTTGAGCAACATAAATTTTGCTAGCTGAGAGCGTTTTAAATTCATTGTTAGTTGTCTAGCAGGTCGTTCCAGTTTTCTGGCGAATCACTCCATGTAGATTCTCTATTGCCTTCGTAGTCGTAGTCTTGCTGGCCGTTGTTGTCGTACGCGTAGTCTTGATTCGCTCGGCGTGTTTTCCAGTTAGATTTGTTGATCTCTTTATCTTTTGACCATTCCTCTTTGCTGATCCAGCGCCTGCATGCTACGTCGGATGGCCAAAACGTATTACTTTCCACAATGTCGCAGAATTTCGGGTAAACATTAATTCGTGCTGACGATCCATATTTGCCACGAAATAATCGAACGAATGATACATTCACTTTCATGTCACCCATATAATCGTACAAGTCCTGTTCCTCGACATGGCGATCGATGTTTGAAATGTAATACGCCACTGTATGACGTCGTTTAGCAGCAACAAACCTATATCCATGAGAGGCATCATGGGTGGCGTTATGGGCTTGCCGTGCCTCCGCTAGGTGGTTCTGTTTCAGCGTGTTAACGTCGTGGGCTAGATCCTTACAGTCCACACCTTTGTGATGTTTGGTAGTTTGATGAACTCTAGGTACGCGGGAGTCTTCGCTTGGCCCCGATGGCGGCTTCTTTATTGCGTTTGCATAGGACTGGGTATGAGCTGTGTCGTTAATTCTAGGTTCTTTAGTCAAAGTCGGGATGTGTTCGACAGGTGGAGCATTCTCTGGCACTCTAGTTGCAGTAAGGATTGGTGTTGGCAGCTTGCTTGCCATATTGTCTAGGGATGAGTCGAGGTTTAATATTTCGCGGTGGAGGGATCCGATATGGAGGTTGTCAGAAGCATTTGGCTGCCTAGCAAGAATTGAATTAATTGTACCGTGCATAATCTTTACGGTCGACATTATGCTTATGACCTTTGATCGTATTTCGCCTATTCCCACCATCAGTTCAGCTTGTTTACAGGCCATATCCATAACTACAGATTGTAGTTTGATTAGAATTGCGGTAGTGTCTGGCGAAACAAACTTATTTCTATGACTTTCTTCAGTCTCTGTATTAATTATAGTCTCGTTACTTCGATCGGTTGTATATACGTCGTATATCTCTTTACTTCTCTGTCCGTTAACGAATGAGTGAAGGACGTAGCAGTCGTTAGCAAATTTTTGTTCTCTTGTGCTGTTAGAAGTGTTCCTTCTTCTTACCAATCGAGTCTGTGGACAGTCCTGAAAAGCCTTTGCTCTCTCTGAGAGTCGATCTCTGTAGTCACTTAGTTTCTCGTATTCGTGGTCACACGCGTTCAATAGTTCATGGATATACGTCTCACGGGGTTGGTTATGAAGTATGTCATCTAAGTCCTTAAAGAACTGCTGTGGTCGAGGGAACTGAGAAGATGTAGCTTCATCGTCAGAGAATGAGCTTTGCGATTCGCATATGCTATTCTTTCGTTTTTTGTTTAATTTCTGTAGCTTAGCATTAACTACTTCTTTTGGGTCTGTGCGATCAGGGATGTTTAGCGATGTCATACTTATCTCGTTCCGAAGGGGGTTGTCTCTCCTTTCACAGGTAACAATGCTTACGTCTTGACCTTTTATTTACCTGTATACACCTGAGTGCGTTAGAGCGTGACGATTTATTTTTGGCGCGATCCCGGGGGTCGGGGTATTGTTTTGGTACTCAACCCCCACCCACTTGCCTAACTAGGCCGTGCAAAAATTGTCAAAAGCGCAGAAGTGGATGAGAATAATAACTATCATACTCGATTCACGGCTTCTAACCTGTAAAAGGATCACCCGATCGCGGTCCTACGAATCACTTTCCCCTCGAATAGTTCGTAAAACGATAATATCTTAGCACTGACAGAAAACACGTCCTGGTCGTTTGGGCCGCTTCAACATCATCAAAATTTGCTTTTCAACGGTATATTCTATATAACCTCATTATACGCAAATTAGGAGTATTGTTCTACGTTGTTATGTTATTCAATTTATTATTCAACAGTTGTTTTGTAAATCGAAGAGTTAACTTAAAATACAACAGATAAAGTACTTAAACAATGGACTGCGCTAAATTCAAATAACAGACATTGTATAGCTATGGTAAATAAAGAACTCTTAAGAACTTGTACTTTTATGTATAAAATATACTAAATGTCTTTATTGGCCTTTTTCAAATATATAACACACAATTCTTTTGAATTGTTGATTTGATTGTTGTTAAATTTTATTTAAAAATGCAATTAAACTAGCAACTGAAATTTAATAATATTGAATTATTATCAAATACTCCAGGAAATTAGATTTAGGCGTATCATAAGCATAATGATGATAAATATATATTTATATAATTTTTATATATATATATATAAATATATTTATCATCATTATGCTTATGATACACCTAAATCAAATTATATATATATATTAATGATATGCAAGATACAATTAAAAAAGGTGTATATAAAATATAAAAATATTCTGAAATTATACTGTCTGATTTTTTTACCGATTGGAAATGGAGATTTATGTAATAATGGAAAACGGGTTTACAGTTTATATTAGAAATGGGGTATGAACTGTAAACCCGTTTTCAATGATAACATAGATCTCTATATCCAAATCAGTTGGTTCGCAGTTATTGGGGTTTCTTTATAAAGACCATTACGATGTTTGCTGACTAAGACAACAACGCAATTTTGGAGAAAATACACAATGTAGCCTGTTTATTACGCTATTTTATTTAATCGCGTTTTGTTTGTTTGTTGTTGTTTTTTTGTTTGTTTGTTGTTTTTTTATTGCAGATAAATGCTTTTTACCGAGATGAGATTTTTCAGAATGGTTGGTTATGTCTTTGCTAATAAGGATAAAAACAAGAAAATTAAATTAAAATAAAATTTATTAACTAACGTCATTATTTCATATCAAGTTTCCACATTTCATTGCTCATATAACTGTTTCAACGTTTGGTGATGTAAATAATGAATGAATACTGAATAGGTAAGAACTTACTTCTACAGTGTTGGCCCGAAATGCCTACAGCAAAATGAGCAATGTGTGGACAAAAACTATGAAATCAAAGTGCACTATTACTTCAAATGCGTTGACAATTATTTCGCGCAAATTACAATACAACAAATTTGATTGCATTAAGCAATTCATTGCTTACAGAACAACAATAAAAATAATATGTATAGAGTAACATGGAGCGACATAGTTTACAGAAGAACATTATTTGTAGCTTAAAAAATTAATTACAGAAAGTAATAAAATTACCTGGTACCTTTGGTAACCTTTGGTTTGCCTTTGACATGAAGATTCGTACGATAATGGCTGAGTTGTTCGATGCATCCACGCAACGAAGTGTACATCCTTAAGCGTTTCATTGCATGATATTGCAAATCATTATGTTAAGCGTATAAGCTTTTGTTTTAAGTGCAAATACAGATAAACAAAAATCTAGTCTTATTTCAAGATTGCAGTGGAAGGTCATCATAATGACGCATGAAGCGTGTCAGTGCTATTTGTCGAGGAGGCAGTAAGTGGGGCATCGTCGGACAACCACGACCGATCCATTCTGTTACTCTCCATTCATTTCCCGTGGGATATTTAGTTCACTTTTCTTCGTTTCTGGCAATATTTCATTGATCGCTTCATAATCCGATGAAGATTCAGTCCAATCGGATGGCTCGTACTATGCAGCGTTCGTCTTTCCTTCCAAAAAGATGTCATCAATGCAAATAGAATTCAAGTTTCGAGATACTGAGCTGCCTCCAAACGCACGAGTAGCTAGCGGAAATGTAAGCGTAGTTTTGATTGGCTGATATCTATTCAAATTTAACGCTCAATACGGCGATATCGTAGATAAAAATCACACGGCGTATGAATGTAGTGAAACGTATTCGGTAGCCGTAGGCTCCGACTATGTAATTGGTGATGCCAAACGCTTGTTAGGGATTATAACTACTACGTGTTTGTAGAGTTTTTGTTTTATAGATGATGATCTATCTTAATAAGGTTCCGTTTAGCATTCAGTACTATCGCACTTAATACAAAATACCGCACTAACTTGTTTTTCAGCTAACGATTTCGCTAGGTTTGCTTAGACTTAAAATCAAGGCAGCGGACGGAGAGCGTCTGAAGTTGAAGTAAAGTTGATCCATCGTATTTTCTTCAAATTAGACTGATAAACATTTCAAAATCGCTATGATCACATTATCATGTCATGAGAAAGATCGGCGATATGAAGTTAGTATCAAAAACAAAATGCAAATACACACCTCAAATCAAGAATAAGAATATAATTATTATTAAATATTAAATTTTATTGAATTCTATGTACATTCCGAGGGTAGGGTACATACTGTTTGGTCGTGGATAGAGTATGAACTTGAACCCCCCCAACTAAGACCCACCCAACTGTCAAATACACAACTGGAACCCATCAAACTTTCGACCCACACAACTGTGAACCATTCAACAGGGAGCCACCCAACCGTGACCCACCCACATGGAAACCACACAACTGAGACACACCCAAACGGGACCCACACGACTATGATCACACAACTGTTACCTACCCAACTATGACCAACCAACCTACAGCGATTTACTATGAAACACCAAACTGTGACCAACCCAGCTGTGATCCAACTGACTGTGATTAACCCAACCGACTGTGACCAACCCAGCTGTGATCCAACCGACTGTGACCAACCCAGCTGTGACCAACCCAGCTGTGATCCAACCGACTGTGATCAACCCAGCTGTGATCCAACCGACTGTGACCAACCCAGCTGTGATCCAACCGACTGTGACCAACCCAGCTGTGATCCAACCGACTGTGACCAACCCAGCTTTGATCCAACCGACTGTGATCAACCCAGCTGTGATCCAACTGACTGTGACCAACCCAGTTGTGATTCACCCGACTGTGACCAACCCAGCTGTGATCCAACCGACTGTGATCAACCCAGCTGTGATCCAACCGACTGTGACCAACCCAGGTTTGATCCAACCGACTGTGATTAACCCAGCTGTGATCCAACCGACTGTGACCAACCCAGCTGTGATCCAACCGACTGTGACCAACCCAGCTGTGATCCAACCGACTGTGATCAACCCAGCTGTGACCCAACCGACTGTAATTAACCCAGCTGTGAGCCAACCGACTGTGATCAACCCAACTGTGATCTAACCGACTGTGATTAACCCAGCTGTGAGCCAACCGACTGTGACAAACCCAGCTGTGATCCAACCGACTGTGACCAACCCAACAGTGATCCAACCGACTGTGATTAACCCAGCTGTGAGCCAACCGACTGTGATCAACCCAGCTGTGACCCAACCGACTGTGACAAACCCAGCTGTAACCCAACTGACTGTGACCAACCCAGCTGTGATCCAACCGAGCTGTGATCAACCCAGCTGTGATCCAACCGACTGTGACCAACCCAGCTGTGATCCAACCGACTGTGACAAACCCAGCTGTAACCCAAACGACTGTGACAAACCAAACTGTGACCAACCCAGCTGTGATCCAACCGACTGTGAAAAACCCAGCTGTGATCCAACCGACTGTGACCAACCCAGTTGTGATCCAACCGACTGTGACCAACCCAGCTGTGACCCAACCGACTGTGATCAACCCAGCTGTGACCCAACCGACTGTAATTAACCCAGCTGTGAGCCAACCGACTGTGACCAACCCAACTGTGATCTAACCGACTGTGATTAACCCAGCTGTGAGCCAACCGACTGTGACAAACCCAGCTGTGATCCAACCGACTATGACCAACCCAACAGTGATCCAACCGACTGTGATTAACCCAGCTGTGAGCCAACCGACTGTGATCAACCCAGCTGTGACCCAACCGACTGTGACAAACCCAGCTGTAACCCAACTGACTGTGACCAACCCAGCTGTGATCCAACCGAGCTGTGATCAACCCAGCTGTGATCCAACCGACTGTGACCAACCCAGCTGTGATCCAACCGACTGTGACAAACCCAGCTGTAACCCAAACGACTGTGACAAACCAAACTGTGACCAACCCAGCTGTGATCCAACCGACTGTGAAAAACCCAGCTGTGATCCAACCGACTGTGACCAACCCAGTTGTGATCCAAGCAACTGTGACCAACCCAGCTGTGACCCAACTGACTGTGATCAACCCAGCTGTAACCCAAACGACTGTGACAAACCAAACTGTGACCAACCCAGCTGTGATCCAACCGACTGTGAAAAACCCAGCTGTGATCCAACCGACTGTGACCAACCCAGTTGTGATCCAACCAACTGTGACCAACCCAGCTGTGATCCATCCGACTGTGAAAAACCCAGCTGTGTCCAACCCAGCTGTGATCCAACCGACTGTGATCAACCCAGCTGTGATCCATCCGACTGTGAAAAACCCAGCTGTGATCCAACCGACTGTGACCAACCCAACTGTGATCCGACCGAGCTGTGATCAACCCAGCTGTGATCCAACCGACTGTGACCAACCCAGCTGTGATCCAACCGACTGTGACAAACCCAGCTGTGATCCAACCGACTGTGACCAACCCAGCTGTGATCCAACCGACTGTGACCAACCCAGCTGTGATCCAACCGACTGTGACCGACTGTGACCAACCCAGCTGTGATCCAACCGACTGTGACCAACCCAGCTGTGATCCAACCGACTGTGACCAACCCAGCTGTGATCCAACCGACTGTGACAAACCCAGCTGTGATCCAACCGACTGTGACCAACCCAGCTGTGATCCAACCGACTGTGACCGACTGTGACCAACCCAGCTGTGATCCAACCGACTGTGACCAACCCAGCTGTGATCCAACCGACTGTGACCAACCCAGCTGTGATCCAACCGACTGTGACAAACCGAGCTGTGATCAACCCAGCTGTGATCCAACCGACTGTGACAAACCGAGCTGTGATTAACCCAGCTGTGATCCAACCGACTGTGACCAAACCAGCTGTGATCCAACCGACTGTGACCAGCCCAGCTGTGAGCCAACCGACTGTGACCAACCCAACTGTGATCCAACCGACTGTGACCAACCCAGCTGTGAGCAAACCAGCTGTGACCAACCCAGCTGTGATCCAACCGACTGTTACCAACCCAGCAGTGATCCAACCGACTGTGATTAACCCAACTGTGATCCAACCGAGCTGTGATCAACCCAGCTGTGATCCAACCAGCTGTGACCAACCCAGGTGTGATCCAACCGACTGTGATCAACCAAGCTGTGACCCAACCGACTGTGACAAACCCAGCTGTGACCAACCCAGCTGTGATCCAACCGACTGTGATCAACCCAGCTGTGACCCAACCGACTGTGACAAACCCAGCTGTGATCCAACCGACTGTGACCAACCCAGCTGTGATCCAACCGACTGTGACCAACCCAGCTGTAACCCAAACGACTGTGACAAACCAAACTGTGACCAACCCAGCTGTGATCCAACCGACTGTGACCAACCCAGCTGTAACCCAAACGACTGTGACAAACCAAACTGTGACCAACCCAGCTGGGATCCAACCGACTGTGACCAACCCAGCTGTGATCCAACCGACTGTGACCAACCCAGCTGAAACCCAAACGACTGTGACAAACCAAACTGTGACCAACCCAGCTGTGATCCAACCGACTGTGACACACCGGACTGTGACACACCGAATCCTGATACTCCCGACTATGACACACCGAAATGTAACAAATTCAACTACGACCAACCTAACAGGGACCCACATTTCTGTGACTAACCCAACTGTGACCTACCAATTTAGGCTCCTTAACTGGGAAACATCGACTGTAACACTCTCACCGGTGATCCACCCAATTGGTTTTCACTTACCTAAGACCCAATTCATTTAAGTTCTTTATTCTGCATAGACTTTAATGTCATTTCCGAAGTAATATGGCTTCACATACAAAATATTATACAAGATATTATAGGAGAAAAGTAAGAAATAATCGCCATGTTAAATCGTGAATACAAGAGTATCAGATATAATATTGCTGTCACGACAATTTTAACAAGGACATAAAAAACCATACATTATATGCTATGCTTTTCCGCATATAAGCTTTTGTAAAGGGTAAAATGTTACGCAAGATTTAATAGATCTCTTTTTAATATCAAAGACAAATTTGGCTAATCTTTTAACTATACCTGCCTGCGTGTTTTACATTAATAATAATTGAAATTTTATCAGTGTAGGCCAGACATTACTTCCTAAAAAACTATTGTTATTAAGAAGATATGAAAATCCAAGAATGTCGAATATTAACTGAATACTTTGAGACCATTTTAGAACTAGATTACCATTATTGTCTGTCAAATAAAAGAGTTTATACAACAGAACATTTGCATTAATAATAATTTTAGACCAATATATCAACATGCGAATTTTGCCTTCAAAAATAAGAGGAAACATCCCTTCTTCTCCATGTGAAGGTTCATTTGAAGGTTTTTGTTTAACATATAATATTTGTTTGGATTTTTTATGTTTATGTTCAATATTTAGAGCTTTATGAAATCTCCATATTTTAACTGTCATGACATAGAATAAACCAGTTTCCCAATCGGCGATGTTTAGGTATCACGTGACACAGCAAATCGAAAGCGCGGCCAGACGTGACAGGTACGATTTTCCACTTATGGAAAACGGATACCACCGAAAAGTATCGATCGCTCTCTTTGGAGGAATTGCATGCATTGAAAGTAAAATACTGTAACTGACACAATCGTAGACAAATAAGCGCATCAAACCAGCCCACTGCTGGGTTTACTCTTTAGCGACACGGTATAAGCGTCTTCCAAAGTTGCGCGGTTACGCAACGGCTACCGTGGCTTATGAATGGATGGGTGTTGGAGAGCGCCGGCCTGCTTTACATTGGTGGCAGCGGTGGAATAAAGTCAACTGCCGGACTGAAGTTGCTTGCCTACGGAATTTTGCAGGCTAAGGCTCGGGACGAGACTTCTCGCATGGTGAATGTAATGTAACGGACACAGTGGAAGACATAATAAGCGTTTCAAATCTGCCTTGCACACGTGAGACTGAATAATAGAATATAGGGAGACAGTGAAAAGGCCCGCGTGAAATTGACACGCTGCACAAGGAAGTCAGTAACAAGGCCTCCAACCTACCCTCTCTTCTTCTCTCCGGCTCGGGCGCACCTTACACTTCTATTCAACTTAGTAAGAAACCCACATTTTTATCTAGCTTAATCTGAAAACAAACCAAATTAACAAAATAATGTCGCTTTTGTTGCCTTACATCATAAGAGCTTCACACAAAGTAAATCTTTTGTCGTATTATAAAAGAGCAATAGGATTCTAAGCTATCCTAAACACGTTTCCTGTCAGCAAGGACCTTTACATATAGATGTTAAAACTTAAACTGTTTTTGACGCTATTATTTTGCTATTAGACTCTTTTCCCACTAGGCTAATTTTAACGAATTACGTGACCCGCAAGAACAAGGCCATACTTGACCGAATCAACGATTTACAGACGTTTCAGTACGTGTCCGGTTCGGTAAATTAATCTTACTTTGTGAATGTTCTGTATGTTTCAGTAAATTGGTGACAATATAGTATAGGTATCTATATGAATTTACAGTGTACGCGTGTCCATCAGATTACAACAAAAGCGAAAATTCACTGCAACAAAAAACATTTTGTGAATTCACGAACAGTGACGACAATATCTGTTAATCCTAAAAAAATATTTTGGTGGTCAACAGACACATGCCTTCCTAGCGAGTTGATGAGCTGGCTGTTTGTTAAAGAAGAATATATCAATCGTTTACATTACCCTTAGCAGGTAGTTTTTTATGAAATTAAAACGTCTAAACAACACTAAGTTATTCAAGTATATATTAAATTATATATGTAATTCATGTCAACTACATTTTGTATTTTGTACCAAACGAAACATCAAACAAAAATTTCAATGAAAATACTGCCTTCCTTGCACTGTCTGAAATGCGTTTCTGTGCTGCATAACAACTACAATTTGGTGTCAATTTAAAATCTAACTGGAACCCACCCGAATGGGGTCCATCCAAATGGTCAGGACCCTTTAAAATGCAGCTTACCCATTTTTTATTTTCTGTCTCACAATAATCTGTAGGTAAACGCCTTAAGTCCTTTTAGGAATTTAGGCAACTGTATGCCTCGTAGAATGGTGCTTAAATGGTACTGTAAATAGGATAAATGGTACTGTAAATAGGATAAATGGTACTGTAAATAGGATAAATGGTACTCACAATGGAAGCGAACACAGCCTCAGGCTACAGTGGTACATGTATCAGGAGGGCATTAGATTTTGGTTAGGGTAATGGCATTGCAACTGGCCCTAGTGCATTAAGAGTTACTAAATTTTTACGACCTCTTCCCCAGTGGCATCACTGTGCATAACAAACAAATGGAGTGTTCCAGCTGTAATCTTACAGCACGGTGTTACAGCGGGAGGCGATGATGGTGGGGACTCTAAAGACTACACACTATACAGAATTTGCCGACTCTAAACTTACGCGTTCGGGTAGAAATTTCCGTCACTGCCACATACGACGTTGGTATCCCCACCACAACTGAAAGAATCCATGTGCTGACAGAACACCATTGCCATGATGCCGTTGATGTTCTGTGTCGTCATGGCGACAGTCATCATTGTTATTGGGGCCGCAGTAGTGATGCTGGGGGCGGCGGTAGCGTTTGAACACGGACCGTGGTTCTGCACGTGCAGCGTGGACGACTGGTGGTGGGTGCAGCGTGCGTGCACGAACAGGCAGCTTAAGGGGATATAAACATCACCAGTGTATAATACTAGAATATAACACAGTGCGGGTTATAAACTCGGGGTCTATGTGGCTGGGCCATATTATGCCCAAGATTTCTTCTAGCCAAGACCAAAAGTGTAATACAATCTTCGGCTGTTCGACAAGTATTTTTACGGTGCAAACAATTTAGTTGCTTACGATAAAATCCAATTACTGCGTTGACAAGATATTCACGTAGCGTTATTAATTGGGTCTTGGTGCTCAGGCATTCAGTAAATGCATTTGCTTGATATTTTTAATAATAATATCTCTGTTTCATTTTAAATTTCTTTTTTAATTTCGTTGCTTTTGTGTAACTATATTAACACCAAAGTTGAATAAACGACGATGAATAATGGTTAATTTTAATACAAAAAAGAGAAACAGTGCAGATAAACAATGGTCCTTTGTATAGTATATGCATTTGTTTATTACAGGCATTGGAAATAGAAAAGTAGGCTTATCTGGCTTTCCAGAGAGGTTAGTTAATGGGTTAACAGGAGGAAAGTGGGATGGGTCTAACCTGCTGGAAACAGCCTTAGGCTGCAGTGGTTTCTGGGAAAGGGTGGAAATTAAAGTATTGCTGACCAATAACATCTGTGTGTATTGTAAACAAAGTGTTTCTGCAGTGATCTGTTTTATTTATTTATTTTGAGGTGTGCGGCGGGTGGATGGAGCAGGGGTTTCTAAATAAGGTCTTTTCCAATGCTTTTAAAATTGAAATGTGGCCTTTTGAGATCGGAAAACAATTAGCCACACTTGATGCTCATGGGCTTACTGTACTGCCATTGGTCAATAACAATCTAATATATACCCCTTTTCTGATTTCTCTGCAGCCTGATGCTGTGTTTAGTCGGGTAGTCTAGTCGAGACAATGTCGAAGTTTGAACTAAATTTTTAAAAATGTTTGTGAAAAACAAACAATAAAGCAACACTTTTGACAGAGTGTCAGTCGATGCACAAGAGACAAACAAACATCAAATGAAGGTGAACTAGGGACTATTAGGGATTTATGTATTTCGCTTAATACATAATATCAGCTGACCGATTGAAACGATCAACCAACGGCTGTCATCTATACAACAAAGAGAATAACATTTTAAGAATTGTTCGCGACAGAAACTGTAAAGAAGCTGTAAACCAAAACAGTACTTCGAGAATGTTTTATGAATTAACATATTTTAAGAACGCCGTTTGTGATACATGTATGTGAAATATTATATGTTGACTGGCAGTGTTGTTTTAAATGTGTTGAGTCTTTCACTCATTGTTGCTGTCACGTGGTACGTGGCCGTGGATTACCCTTAACTTTGGAACGGGTCTGAGAACTGTTGTTTTTTTTTATTAACATTAATATAACAATTCAACAAGAGACAGTTCTGCATTTGCGAGGTGAAACACTCATAGTGAACATCATCATTGAATCGTCAAGTCTTGAAAATAAAGAATAAGCTCGTGTTCAACTTCTGGAAATTTGAGGATCAATTTGTACGTGTGTGCGTGCGTCGCGTATGTATGTATGTATGTGTGTAATGTAATGTAATGCAATGTAGTGTAATGTAATGTAGTGTAGTGTTATGTAGTGTAATGTAATGCAATGTAGTGAAATGTAGTGTAGTGTAGTGTAGTGTAATGTAATGTCATGTCATCTCATGTCATCTCATGTCATGTCATGTCCTGTTATGTAATGTAATGTCATGTAATGCAATGCAATGTAATGTAATGTAATGTAATGTAGTGTAGTGTAATGTAGTGTAGTGTAGTGTATTGTAGTGTAGTGTAATGTCGTGTAGTGTAATGTAGTGTAATGTATTGTAATGTAATGTAGTGTGATGTAGTGTAATGGAATGTAGTGCAATGTAGTGTAATGTAGTGTAATGTAGTGTAATGTAGTGTAATGTAGTGTAGTGTAATGTAGTATAATGTAGTGTAATGTAGTGTAATATAATGTAGTGTTATGTAGTGTAATGTAGTGTAGTGTAGTGTAATTTAATGTTGTGTAATGTAATGTAATGTATGTATGTAAATTATTTAGAATTTTGACAATGAGATAAAAAGTAGATTTAAAATCGTTGTTTGTAAAATGGATGATGATATATTACTGAATGTGTATTTCTCATCTCTTCACTTTTTTCCTTGTTTTTTTTTTTAAATTGTAAATGTATTTTCATTCTAAATATGTTGTCGTTGTTTGTTCAAACTGTTATTTTTTATTTTTTGAATGTGTTCATTCTTTTACATTTTTTTTATCATTTTGTCCTTGTATTTTTGTTCATTGAACTTGAACAACAATTCACAACTAACAATACCAAAAAGTAAGTTAGTGACTGGAACCCACACCACTAACAATACCAAAAAGTAAGTTAGCGACTGGAACCCACACCACCAACAATACCAAAAAGTAAGTTAGTGACTGGAACCCACACCACCAACAATACCAAAAAGTAAGTTAGCGACTGGAACCCACACCACTAACAATACCAAAAAGTAAGTTAGCGACTGGAACCCACACCACCAACAATACCAAAAAGTAAGTTAGCGACTGGAACCCACACCACCAACAATACCAAAAAGTAAGTTAGCGACTGGAACCCACACCACTAACAATACCAAAAAGTAAGTTAGCGACTGGAATCCACACCACTAACAATACCAAAAAGTAAGTTAGTGACTGGAACCCACACCACCAACAATACCAAAAAGTAAGTTAGTGACTGGAACCCACACCACTAACAATACCAAACAGTAAGTTAGCGACTGGAACCCTCACCACTAACAATACCAAAAAGTAAGTTAGTGACTGGAACCCACACCACCAACAATACCAAACAGTAAGTTAGTGACTGGAACCAACACCACTAACAATACCAAAAAGTAAGTTAGTGACTGGAACCCACACCACTAACAATACCAAACAGTAAGTTAGCGACTGGAACCCACACCACTAACAATACCAAAAAGTAAGTTAGCAACTGGAACCCACACCACTAACAATACCAAACAGTAAGTTAGTGACTGGAACCCACTCCACTAACAATACCAAACAGTAAGTTAGCGACTGGAACCCACACCACTAACAATACCAAACAGTAAGTTAGTGACTGGAACCCACACCACTAACAATACCAAACAGTAAGTTAGTGACTGGAACCCACACCACTAACAATACCAAACAGTAAGTTAGCGACTGGAACCCTCACCACTAACAATACCAAAAAGTAAGTTAGTGACTGGAACCCACACCACCAACAATACCAAACAGTAAGTTAGTGACTGGAACCAACACCACTAACAATACCAAAAAGTAAGTTAGTGACTGGAACCCACACCACTAACAATACCAAACAGTAAGTTAGCGACTGGAACCCACACCACTAACAATACCAAAAAGTAAGTTAGCAACTGGAACCCACACCACTAACAATACCAAACAGTAAGTTAGTGACTGGAACCCACTCCACTAACAATAACAAACAGTAAGTTAGCGACTGGAACCCACACCACTAACAATACCAAACAGTAAGTTAGTGACTGGAACCCACTCCACTAACAATACCAAAAAGTAAGTTAGTGACTGGAACCCACACCACCAACAATACCAAAAAGTAAGTTAGTGACTGGAACCCACTCCACTAACAATACCAAAAAGTAAGTTAGCGACTGGAACCCACACCACCAACAATACCAAACAGTAAGTTAGCGACTGGAACCCACTCCACTAACAATACCAAAAAGTAAGTTAGTGACTGGAACCCACACCACTAACAATACCAAACAGTAAGTTAGCGACTGGAACCCTCACCACTAACAATACCAAAAAGTAAGTTAGTGACTGGAACCCTCACCACTAACAATACCAAACAGTAAGTTAGTGACTGGAACCCACACCACCAACAATACCAAACAGTAAGTTAGCGACTGGAACCCTCACCACTAACAATACCAAAAAGTAAGTTAGTGACTGGAACCCACACCACCAACAATACCAAAAAGTAAGTTAGTGACTGGAACCCACACCACTAACAATACCAAAAAGTAAGTTAGCGACTGGAACCCACACCACTAACAATACCAAAAAGTAAGTTAGTGACTGGAACCCACACCACTAATAATACCAAAAAGTAAGTTAGTGACTGGAACCCACACCACTAACAATACCAAAAAGTAAGTTAGTGACTGGAACCCACACCACTAACAATACCAAAAAGTAAGTTAGTGACTGGAACCTTCACCACTAACAATACCAATAAGTAAGTTAGTGACTGGAACCCACACCACTAACAATACCAAACAGTAAGTTAGTGACTGGAACCCACACCACTAACAATACCAAAAAGTAAGTTAGTGACTGGAACCCTCACCACTAACAATACCAAAAAGTAAGTTAGTGACTGGAACCCACACCACTAACAATACCAAAAAGTAAGTTAGTGACTGGAACCCACACCACTAACAATACCAAACAGTAAGTTAGTGACTGGAACCCACACCACTAACAATACCAAACAGTAAGTTAGTGACTGGAACCCACACCACTAACAATACCAAACAGTAAGTTAGTGACTGGAACCCTCACCACTAACAATACCAAACAGTAAGTTAGTGACTGGAACCCACACCACTAACAATACCAAACAGTAAGTTAGTGACTGGAACCCACACCACTAACAATACCAAAAAGTAAGTTAGCGACTGGAACCCTCACCACTAACAATACCAAAAAGTAAGTTAGTGACTGGAACCCACACCACTAACAATACCAAAAAGTAAGTTAGCGACTGGAACCCACACCACTAACAATACCAAAAAGTAAGTTAGTGACTGGAACCCACACCACTAACAATACCAAAAAGTAAGTTAGCGACTGGAACCCACACCACTAACAATACCAAAAAGTAAGTTAGTGACTGGAACCCACACCACTAACAATACCAAAAAGTAAGTTAGTGACTGGAACCCTCACCACTAACAATACCAAACAGTAAGTTAGTGACTGGAACCCACACCACTAACAATACCAAACAGTAAGTTAGTGACTGGAACCCACACCACTAACAATACCAAAAAGTAAGTTAGTGACTGGAACCCTCACCACTAACAATACCAAAAAGTAAGTTAGTGACTGGAACCCACACCACTAACAATACCAAAAAGTAAGTTAGTGACTGGAACCCACACCACTAACAATACCAAAAAGTAAGTTAGTGACTGGAACCCACACCACTAACAATACCAAACAGTAAGTTAGTGACTGGAACCCACACCACTAACAATACCAAAAAGTAAGTTAGTGACTGGAACCCACACCACTTACAATACCAAACAGTAAGTTAGTGACTGGAACCCTCACCACCAACAATACCAAACAGTAAGTTAGCGACTGAAACCCTCACCACCAACAATACCAAACAGTAAGTTAGTGACTGGAACCCACACCACTTACAATACCAAACAGTAAGTTAGTGACTGGAACCCTCACCACCAACAATACCAAACAGTAAGTTAGTGACTGGAACCCACACCACCAACAATACCAAAAAGTAAGTTAGTGACTGGAACCCACACCACTAACAATACCAAAAAGTAAGTTAGCGACTGGAACCCACACCACTAACAATACCAAAAAGTAAGTTAGCGACTGGAACCCACACCACTAACAATACCAAAAAGTAAGTTAGCGACTGGAACCCTCACCACTAACAATACCAAAAAGTAAGTTAGCGACTGGAACCCACACCACTAACAATACCAAAAAGTAAGTTAGCGACTGGAACCCACACCACTAACAATACCAAAAAGTAAGTTAGCGACTGGAACCCACACCACTAACAATACCAAAAAGTAAGTTAGCGACTGGAACCCACACCACTAACAATACCAAAAAGTAAGTTAGTGACTGGAACCCACACCACCAACAATACCAAAAAGTAAGTTAGTGACTGGAACCCACACCACTTACAATACCAAAAAGTAAGTTAGTGACTGGAACCCACACCACTAACAATACCAAAAAGTAAGTTAGTGACTGGAACCCACACCACTTACAATACCAAAAAGTAAGTTAGCGACTGGAACCCACACCACTAACAATACCAAAAAGTAAGTTAGCGACTGGAACCCACACCACTAACAATACCAAAAAGTAAGTTAGCGACTGGAACCCACACCACTAACAATACCAAAAGTAAGTTAGCGACTGGAACCCACACACTAACAATACCAAAAAGTAAGTTAGCGACTGGAACCCACACCACCAACAATACCAAAAAGTAAGTTAGTGACTGGAACCCACACCACCAACAATACCAAAAAGTAAGTTAGTGACTGGAACCCACACCACCAACAATACCAAAAAGTAAGTTAGTGACTGGAACCCACACCACCAACAATACCAAAAAGTAAGTAGTGACTGGAACCCTCACCACTACAATACCAAAAAGTAAGTTAGCGACTGGAACCCACACCACCAACAATACCAAAAAGTAAGTTAGCGACTGGAATACACACCACTTACAATACCAAAAAGTAAGTTAGTGACTGGAACCCACACCACTAACAATACCAAAAAGTAAGTTAGCGACTGGAACCCACACCACTAACAATACCAAAAAGTAAGTTAGCGACTGGAACCCACACCACTAACAATACCAAACAGTAAGTTAGCGACTGGAACCCACACCACTAACAATACCAAAAAGTAAGTTAGCGACTGAAATCCACACCACTTACAATACCAAAAAGTAAGTTAACGACTGGAATCCACACCACTTACAATACCAAAAAGTAAGTTAGCGACTGGAACCCACACCACCACCAATACCAAAAAGTAAGTTAGCGACTGGAACCCACACCACTAACAATACCAAAAAGTAAGTTAGTGACTGGAACCCACACCACTAACAATACAAAAAGTAAGTTAGTGACTGGAACCCACACCACTAACAATACCAAAAAGTAAGTTAGCAACTGGAACCCACACATCTAACAATACCAAAAAGTAAGTTAGCGACTGGAACCCACACCACTAACAATACGAAAAAGTAAGTAAGCGACTGGAACCAACACCACTAACAATACCAAAAAGTAAGTTAGCGACTGGAACCCTCACCACTAACAATACCAAAAAGTAAGTTAGTGACTGGAACCCACACCACTAACAATACCAAAAAGTAAGTTAGTGACTGGAACCCACACCACTAACAATACCAAAAAGTAAGTTAGTGACTGGAACCCACACCACTAACAATACCAAACAGTAAGTTAGCAACTGGAACCCTCACCACTAACAATACAAAAAAGTAAGTTAGTGACTGGAACCCACACCACTAACAATACCAAACAGTAAGTTAGCAACTGGAACCCTCACCACTAACAATACCAAAAAGTAAGTTAGTGACTGGAACCCACACCACTAACAATACCAAAAAGTAAGTTAGTGACTGGAACCCACACCACTAACAATACCAAAAAGTAAGTTAGCGACTGGAACCCACACCACTAACAATACCAAAAAGTAAGTTAGTGACTGGAACCCACACCACTAACAATACCAAAAAGTAAGTTAGTGACTGGAACCCACACCACTAACAATACCAAAAAGTAAGTTAGTGACTGGAACCCACACCACTAACAATACCAAAAAGTAAGTTAGTGACTGGAACCCTCACCACTAACAATACCAAACAGTAAGTTAGTGACTGGAACCCACACCACTAACAATACCAAACAGTAAGTTAGTGACTGGAACCCACACCACTAACAATACCAAAAAGTAAGTTAGTGACTGGAACCCTCACCACTAACAATACCAAAAAGTAAGTTAGTGACTGGAACCCACACCACTAACAATACCAAAAAGTAAGTTAGTGACTGGAACCCACACCACTAACAATACCAAACAGTAAGTTAGTGACTGGAACCCACACCACTAACAAAGTTAGTGACTGGAACCCACACCACTTACAATACCAAACAGTAAGTTAGTGACTGGAACCCACACCACTAACAATACCAAACAGTAAGTTAGTGACTGGAACCCTCACCACTAACAATACCAAACAGTAAGTTAGTGACTGGAACCCACACCACTAACAATACCAAACAGTAAGTTAGTGACTGGAACCCACACCACTTACAATACCAAACAGTAAGTTAGTGACTGGAACCCTCACCACCAACAATACCAAACAGTAAGTTAGTGACTGGAACCCACACCACCAACAATACCAAAAGTAAGTTAGTGACTGGAACCCACACCACTAACAATACCAAAAAGTAAGTTAGCGACTGGAACCCACACCACTAACAATACCAAAAAGTAAGTTAGCGACTGGAACCCACACCACTAACAATACCAAAAAGTAAGTTAGCGACTGGAACCCTCACCACTAACAATACCAAAAGTAAGTTAGCGACTGGAACCCACACACTAACAATACCAAAAGTAAGTTAGCGACTGGAACCCACACCACTAACAATACCAAAAAGTAAGTTAGCGACTGGAACCCACACCACTAACAATACCAAAAAGTAAGTTAGCGACTGGAACCCACACCACTAACAATACCAAAAAGTAAGTTAGTGACTGGAACCCACACCACCAACAATACCAAAAAGTAAGTTAGTGACTGGAACCCACACCACTTACAATACCAAAAAGTAAGTTAGTGACTGGAACCCACACCACTAACAATACCAAAAAGTAAGTTAGTGACTGGAACCCACACCACTTACAATACCAAAAAGTAAGTTAGCGACTGGAACCCACACCACTAACAATACCAAAAAGTAAGTTAGCGACTGGAACCCACACCACTAACAATACCAAAAAGTAAGTTAGCGACTGGAACCCACACCACTAACAATACCAAAAAGTAAGTTAGCGACTGGAACCCACACCACTAACAATACCAAAAAGTAAGTTAGCGACTGGAACCCACACCACCAACAATACCAAAAAGTAAGTTAGTGACTGGAACCCACACCACCAACAATACCAAAAAGTAAGTTAGTGACTGGAACCCACACCACTAACAATACCAAAAAGTAAGTTAGTGACTGGAACCCTCACCACTTACAATACCAAAAAGTAAGTTAGCGACTGGAACCCACACCACCAACAATACCAAAAAGTAAGTTAGCGACTGGAATCCACACCACTTACAATACCAAAAAGTAAGTTAGTGACTGGAACCCACACCACTAACAATACCAAAAAGTAAGTTAGCGACTGGAACCCACACCACTAACAATACCAAAAAGTAAGTTAGCGACTGGAACCCACACCACTAACAATACCAAACAGTAAGTTAGCGACTGGAACCCACACCACTAACAATACCAAAAAGTAAGTTAGCGACTGAATCCACACCACTTACAATACCAAAAAGTAAGTTAACGACTGGAATCCACACCACTACCAATACCAAAAAGTAAGTTAGCGACTGGAACCCACACCACACAATACCAAAAAGTAAGTTAGCGACTGGAACCCACACCACTAACAATACCAAAAAGTAAGTTAGTGACTGGAACCCACACCACTAACAATACCAAAAAGTAAGTTAGCGACTGGAACCCACACCACTAACAATACCAAAAAGTAAGTTAGACTGGAACCCACACCACTAACAATACCAAAAAGTAAGTTAGCGACTGGAACCCACACCACTAACAATACCAAAAAGTAAGTTAGCGACTGGAACCCACACCACTAACAATACCAAAAAGTAAGTTAGCGACTGGAACCCACACCACTAACAATACCAAAAAGTAAGTTAGTGACTGGAACCCACACCACTAACAATACCAAAAAGTAAGTTAGTGACTGGAACCCACACCACTAACAATACCAAAAAGTAAGTTAGTGACTGGAACCCACACCACTAACAATACCAAAAAGTAAGTTAGCAACTGGAACCCACACCACTAACAATACCAAAAAGTAAGTTAGTGACTGGAACCCACACCACTAACAATACCAAACAGTAAGTTAGCAACTGGAACCCTCACCACTAACAATACCAAAAAGTAAGTTAGTGACTGGAACCCACACCACCAACAATACCAAAAAGTAAGTTAGTGACTGGAACCCACACCACTAACAATACCAAAAAGTAAGTTAGCTGACTGGAACCCACACCACTCACAATACCAAAAAGTAAGTTAGTGACTGGAACCCACACCACTAACAATACCAAAAAGTAAGTTAGTGACTGGAACCCACACCACTAACAATACAAAAAGTAAGTTAGTGACTGGAACCACACCACTAACAATACCAAAAAGTAAGTTAGTGACTGGAACCCTCACCACTAACAATACCAAAAGTAAGTTAGTGACTGGAACCACACCACTAACAATACCAAAAGTAAGTTAGTGACTGGAACCCCACACACTAACAATACCAAACAGTAAGTTAGTGACTGGAACCCACACCACTAACAATACCAAACAGTAAGTTAGTGACTGGAACCCACACCACTAACAATACCAAAAAGTAAGTTTAGTGACTGGAACCCACACCACTAACAATAACACAAAGTAGTTAGTGACTGAACCCCACCACTAACAATACCAAAGTAAGTTAGTGACTGGAACCCACACCACTACAATACAAACAGTAAGTTAGTGACTGGAACCCACACCACTACCAATACCAAAAGTAAGTTAGTGACTGGAACCCCACACCACTAACAATACCAAACAGTAAGTTAGTGACTGGAACCCCACACCACTAACAATACCAAACAGTACGTTAGTGACTGGAACCCTCACCACTAACAATACCAAACAGTAAGTTAGTGACTGGAACCCACACCACAACAATACCAAAAAGTAAGTTAGTCGATGGAACCCACACCACTAACAATACCAAAAGTAAGTTAGTGACTGGAACCCACCCCTAACAATACCAAAAGTCAGTTAGTGACTGGAACCCAACACCCACTAACATACCAAAAGTAAGTTAGCGACTGGAACCCACACCACTAACAATACCAAAAAGTAAGTTAGTGACTGGAACCCACACCACTAACAATACCAAAAAGTAAGTTAGTGACTGGAACCCACACCACCTAACAATACCAAAAAGTAAGTTAGGTGACTGGAACCCACACCACTAACAATACCAAAAAGTAAGTTAGTGACTGGAACCCACACCACCTAACAATACCAAAAAGTAAGTTAGCTGACTGGAACCCACACCACTAACAATACCAAAAAGTAAGTTAGTGACTGGAACCCACCCACCAACAATACCAAAAGTAAGTTAGTGACTGGAACCCACACCACTAACAATACCAAAAAGGTAAGTTAGCGACTGAACCCACACCACTAACAATACCAAAAAGTAAGTTAGCGACTGGAACCCACACCACTAACAATACCAAAAAGTAAGTTAGTGACTGGAACCCACACCACTAACAATACCAAAAAGTAAGTTAGTGACTGGAACCCACACCACTAACATACCAAAAAGTAAGTTAGGGACTGGAACCCACACCACTAACAATACCAAAAGTAAGTTAGTGACTGGAACCCACACCACTAACAATACCAAAAAGTAAGTTAGTGGACTGGAACCCACACCCAACAATACCAAAAAGTAAGTTAGACTGGAACCCCACCACAACAATACCAAAAGTAAGTTAGTGACTGGAACCCACACCACTACAATACCAAAAGTAAGTTAGTGACTGGAACCCACACCAACAATACCAAAAGTAAGTTAGTGACTGGAACCCACACCAAACAATACCAAAAGTAAGTTAGTGACTGGAACCCACACACCACAATACCAAAAAGTAAGTTAGTGACTGGAACCCACACCACTAACAATACCAAAAAGTAAGTTAGTGACTGGAACCCACACCACTAACAATACCAAAAAGTAAGTTAGCGACTGGAACCCACACTAACAATACCAAAAAGTAAGTTAGCGACTGGAACCCACACCACTAACAATACCAAAAAGTAAGTTAGCGACTGGAACCCACACCACTAACAATACCAAAAAGTAAGTTAGCGACTGGAACCCACACCACTAACAATACCAAAAAGTAAGTTAGCGACTGGAACCCACCACCACAATACCAAAAAGTAAGTTAGCGACTGGAACCCACACCACTAACAATACCAAATAGTAGTTAGCGACTGGAACCACACCACTAACAATACCAAAAAAGTAAGTTAGTGACTGGAACCCACACCACTAACAATTACCAAAAGTAAGTTAGCGACTGGAACCCTACACACTAACCATACCAAATAGTAAGTTAGCGACTGGAACCCACACCACTAACAATACCAAAAAGTAAGTTAGCGACTGGAACCCACACCACTAACAATACCAAAAGTAAGTTAGCGACTGGAACCCTCACCACTACAATACCAAAAAGTAAGTTAGGACTGGAACCCACACCACTACAATACCAAAAAGTAAGTTATGACTGGAACCCCACACCACTACAATACCAAAAAGTAAGTTAGCGACTGGAACCCACACCACCAACAATACCAAAAAGTAAGTAGCGACTGGAACCCACACCACTAACAATACCAAACAGTAAGTTAGTGAACTGGAACCCACCACCACCAACAATACCAAACAGTAAGTTAGCGACTGGAACCCACACCACTAACAATACCAAAAGTAAGTTAGCGACTGGAACCCACACCACCAACAATACCAAAAAGTAAGTTAGCGGACTGGAACCCACCACACTACATACCAAAAAGTAAGTTAGCGACTGGAACCCACACCACTACATACAAAAAGTAAGTTAGTGACTGGAACCCACACCACTACAATACCATAAAGTCAGTTGCGACTGGAACCCCACACCACCAACAATACCAAAAAGTAAGTTAGCGACTGGAACCCTCACCACCAACCAATACCAAAAAGTAAGTTAGTGACTGGAACCCACACCACCTTACAATACCAAAAAGTAAGTTAGGCAAACTGGGAACCTCACCACCAACAATACCAAAAAGTAAGTTAGTGACTGAACCCACACACTTACAATACCAAAAAGTAAGTTAGCAACTGAAACCCTCACCACCAACAAAACCCAAAAAGTAAGTTAGCGACTGGAACCCACACCACTAACAATACCAAACAGTAAGTTAGTGACTGGAACCCACACCACTACAATACCAAAAAGTAAGTTAGCAACTGGAACCCACACCACTAACAATACCAAACAGTAAGTTAGTGACTGGAACCCACACCACCAACAATACCAAAAAGTAAGTTAGCAACTGGAACCCACACCACCAACAATACCAAAAAGTAAGTTAGTGACTGGAACCCACACCACCAACAATACCAAACAGTAAGTTAGCGACTGGAACCCACACCACTTACAATACCAAACAGTAAGTTAGTGACTGGAACCCACCCCACTTACAATACCAAACAGTAAGTTAGCGATTGGAACCCACACCACTAACAATACCAAAAAGTAAGTTAGCGACTGGAACCCTCACCACTAACAATACCAAAAAGTAAGTTAGCGACTGAAACCCTCACCACTAACAATACCAAAAAGTAAGTTAGTGACTGGAACCCACACCACTAACAATACCAAAAGTAAGTTAGCAACTGGAACCCACACCACTAACAATACCAAACAGTAAGTTAGTGACTGGAACCCACACCACTTACAATACCAAACAGTAAGTTAGTGACTGGAACCCACACCACTAACAATACCAAAAAGTAAGTTAGCGACTGGAACCCTCACCACTAACAATACCAAACAGTAAGTTAGTGACTGGAACCCACACCACTAACAATACCAAACAGTAAGTTAGCGACTGGAACCCACACCACCACCAATACCAAAAAGTAAGTTAGTGACTGGAACCCACACCACTAACAATACCAAACAGTAAGTTAGTGACTGGAACCCACACCACCAACAATACCAAACAGTAAGTTAGTGACTGGAACCCTCACCACTAACAATACCAAACAGTAAGTTAGTGACTGGAACCCACACCACTAACAATACCAAACAGTAAGTTAGTCACTGGAACACACACCACTAACAATACCAAAAAGTAAGTTAGTGACTGGACCCCTCACCACTAACAATACCAAAAAGTAAGTTAGTGATGGAACCACAACCACTAACAATACCAAAAAAGTAAGTTAGTGACTGGAACCCACACCACTAACAATACCAAAAAGTAAGTTAGTGACTGGAACCCACACCACTAACAATACCAAACAGTAAGTTAGTGACTGGAACCCACACACTAACAATACCAAAAAGTAAGTTAGTGACTGGAACCCACACCACTTACAATACCAAACAGTAAGTTAGTGATGGAACCCTCACCACCAACAATACCAAACAGTAAGTTAGCGACTGAAACCTCACCACCAACAATACCAAACAGTAAGTTAGTGACTGGAACCCACACCACTTACAATACCCAAACAGTAAGTTAGTGACTGGAACCCTCACCACCAACAATACCAAACAGTAAGTTAGTGACTGGAACCCACACCACCAACAATACCAAAGAGTAAGTTAGTGACTGGAACCCACACCACCAACAATACCAAAAAGTAAGTTAGCGACTGGAACCCACACCACTAACAATACCAAAAAGTAAGTTAGCGACTGGAACCCACACCACTAACAATACCAAAAAGTAAGTTAGCGACTGGAACCCTCACCACTAACAATACCAAAAAGTAAGTTAGCGACTGGAACCCACACCACTAACAATACCAAAAAGTAAGTTAGCGACTGGAACCCACACCACTAACAATACCAAAAAGTAAGTTAGCGACTGGAACCCACACCACTAACAATACCAAAAAGTAAGTTAGTGACTGGAACCCACACCACCAACAATACCAAAAAGTAAGTTAGTGACTGGAACCCACACCACTACAATACCAAAAAGTAAGTTAGTGACTGGAACCCACACCACTTACAATACCAAAAAGTAAGTTAGTGACTGGAACCCACACCACTAACAATACCAAAAAGTAAGTTAGTGACTGGAACCCACACCACTAACAATACCAAAAAGTAAGTTAGTGACTGGAACCCACACCACTTACAATACCAAAAAGTAAGTTAGCGACTGGAACCCACACCACCAACAATACCAAAAAGTAAGTTAGCGACTGGAACCCACACCACTAACAATACCAAAAAGTAAGTTAGCGACTGGAACCCACACCACTAACAATACCAAAAAGTAAGTTAGCGACTGGAACCCACACCACCAACAATACCAAAAAGTAAGTTAGTGACTGGAACCCACACCACCAACAATACCAAAAAGTAAGTTAGTGACTGGAACCCACACCACTAACAATACCAAAAAGTAAGTTAGGACTGGAACCCTCACCACTTAACAATACCAAAAAGTAAGTTAGCGACTGGAACCCACACCACCTAACAATACCAAAAAGTAAGTTAGCGACTGGAACTCCACACCACTAACAATACCAAAAAGTAAGTTAGCTGACTGGAACCCACACCACTAACAATACCCAAAAAGTAGTTAGCGACTGGAACCCACACCACTAACAATACCAAACAGTAAGTTAGCGACTGGAACCCACACCACTTACAATACCAAAAAGTAAGTTAGCGACTGGAACCCACACCACTTACAATACCAAAAAGTAAGTTAGCGACTGGAATCCACACCACTTACAATACCAAAAAGTAAGTTAACGACTGGAATCCACACCACTTACAATACCAAAAAAGTAAGTTAGCGACTGGAACCACACCACCACCAATACCAAAAAGTAAGTTAGCGACTGGAACCCTACATCACTAACAATACCAAAAAGTAAGTTAGTGACTGGAACCCACACCACTAACCATACCAAATAGTAAGTTAGCGACTGGAACCCTCACCACTAACAATACCAAAAAGTAAGTTAGCGACTGGAACCCACACCACCAACAGATACCAAAAAGTAAGTTAGCGACTGGAACCCTCACCACCAACAATACCAAAAAGTAAGTTAGTGACTGGAACCCACACCACTTACAATACCAAAAAGTAAGTTAGCAACTGGAACCCTCACCACCAACAATACCAAAAAGTAAGTTAGTGACTGGAACCCACACCACTTACAATACCACACAGTAAGTTAGCAACTGGAACCCACACCACCAACAATACCAAACAGTAAGTTAGCAACTGGAACCCACACCACCAACAATACCAAACAGTAAGTTAGCGACTGGAACCCTCACCACTAACAATACCAAAAAGTAAGTTAGCGACTGGAACCCACACCACCAACAATACCAAAAAGTAAGTTAGCGACTGGAACCCTCACCACCAACAATACCAAAAAGTAAGTTAGTGACTGGAACCCACACCACTTACAATACCATAAAGTAAGTTAGCGACTGGAACCCACACCACCAACAATACCAAAAAGTAAGTTAGCGACTGGAACCCTCACCACCAACAATACCAAAAAGTAAGTTAGTGACTGGAACCCACACCACTTACAATACCAAAAAGTAAGTTAGCAACTGGAACCCTCACCACCAACAATACCAAAAAGTAAGTTAGTGACTGGAACCCACACCACTTACAATACCAAAAAGTAAGTTAGCAACTGAAACCCTCACCACCAACAATACCAAAAAGTAAGTTAGCGACTGGAACCCACACCACTAACAATACCAAACAGTAAGTTAGTGACTGGAACCCACACCACTTACAATACCAAAAAGTAAGTTAGCGACTGGAACCCACACCACTTACAATACCAAAAAGTAAGTTAGTGACTGGAACCCACACCACTAACAATACCAAAAAGTAAGTTAGTGACTGGAACCCACACCACTAACAATACCAAAAAGTAAGTTAGCGACTGAAACCCTCACCACTAACAATACCAAAAAGTAAGTTAGTGACTGGAACCCACACCACTAACAATACCAAAAAGTAAGTTAGCAACTGGAACCCACACCACTAACAATACCAAACAGTAAGTTAGTGACTGGAACCCACACCACTTACAATACCAAACAGTAAGTTAGTGACTGGAACCCACACCACTAACAATACCAAAAAGTAAGTTAGCGACTGGAACCCTCACCACTAACAATACCAAACAGTAAGTTAGTGACTGGAACCCACACCACTAACAATACCAAACAGTAAGTTAGCGACTGGAACCCACACCACCACCAATACCAAAAAGTAAGTTAGTGACTGGAACCCACACCACTAACAAAACCAAACAGTAAGTTAGTGACTGGAACCCACACCACCAACAATACCAAACAGTAAGTTAGTGACTGGAACCCTCACCACTAACAATACCAAACAGTAAGTTAGTGACTGGAACCCACACCACTAACAATACCAAACAGTAAGTTAGTCACTGGAACACACACCACTAACAATACCAAAAAGTAAGTTAGTGACTGGAACCCTCACCACTAACAATACCAAAAAGTAAGTTAGTGACTGGAACCCACACCACTAACAATACCAAAAAGTAAGTTAGTGACTGGAACCCACACCACTAACAATACCAAACAGTAGTAGTGGACTGGAACCCACAACCACTAACAATACCAAAAAGTAAGTTAGTGACTGGAACCCACACCACTTACAATACCAAACAGTAAGTTAGTGACTGGAACCCTCCACCACCAACAATACCAAACAGTAAGTTAGCGACTGAAACCCTCACCACCAACAATACCAAACAGTAAGTAGTGACTGGAACCCACACCACTTAACAATACCAAAACAGTAAGTTAGTGACTGGAACCCATCACCACCAAACAATACCAAACAGTAAGTAGTGACTGGAACCCACACCACTTACAATACCAAAAGGTAAGTTAGTGACTGGAACCCCACACCACTCAATACCAAACAGTAAGTTAGCTGACTGGAACCCACACCCACCAACACTACAAAGTAAGTTAGCGACTGGAACCCACACCACTAACAATACCAAAAGTAAGTTAGCGACTGGAACCCACACCACTAACAATACCAAAAAGTAAGTTAGCGACTGGAACCCACACACTAACCAATACCAAAAGTAAGTTAGCTGACTGGAACCCACACCACTAACAATACCAAAAAGTAAGTTAGCGACTGGAACCCCACCACTAACAATACCAAAAAGTAAGTAGCGACTGGAACCCACACCACTAACAATACCAAAAAGTAAGTAGTCGACTGGACCCACACACCAACAATACCAAAAGTAAGTTAGTGACTGGAACCACACACCTACAATACCACAAAGTAGTTAGTGACTGGAACCCCACACCACTACAATACCAAAAAGTCAGTTAGTGACTGGAACCCACACCACCAACAATACCAAAAGAAGTTAGTGACTGGAACCCACACCACTAACAATACCAAAAGTAAGTTAGTGACTGGAACCCACACCACTTACAATACCAAAAAGTAAGTTAGCGACTGGAACCCCACACCACCAACAATACCAAAAAGTAAGTTAGCGACTGGAACCCACACCACTAACAATACCAAAAGTAAGTTAGCGACTGGAACCCACACCACTAACAATACCAAACAGTAAGTTAGCGACTGGAACCCACACCACCAACAATACCAAAAAGTAAGTTAGTGACTGGAACCCACACCACCAACAATACCAAAAAGTAAGTTAGTGACTGGAACCCACACCACTAACAATACCAAAAAGTAAGTTAGTGACTGGAACCCTCACCACTTACAATACCAAAAAGTAAGTTAGCGACTGGAACCCACACCACCAACAATACCAAAAAGTAAGTTAGCGACTGGAATCCACACCACTTACCAATACCAAAAGTAAGTTAGTGACTGGAACCCACACCACTAACAATACCAAAAAGTAAGTTAGTGACTGGAACCCACAACCACTAACAATTACCAAACAGTAAGTTAGTGACTGGAACCCACACCACTAACAATACCAAAAAGTAAGTTAGTGACTGGAACCCACCCCACTTACATACCAAACAGTAAGTTAGTACTGGAACCCTCACCACCAAACAATACCAAACAGTAAGTTAGCGACTGAAACCCCTCACCACCAACAATACCCACAAACAGTAAGTTAGTGACTGGAACCCACACCCACTTACAATACCCAACAGTAAGTTAGTGACTGGAACCCTCACCACCAACAATACCAAACAGTAAGTTAGTGACTGGAACCCCACACCACCAACAAACCAAAGAGTAAGTTAGTGACTGGAACCCCACACCACCAACAATATCAAAAGTAAGTTAGCGAATGGAACCCCACACCCTAACAATACCAAAAAGTAAGTTAGCGACTGGAACCCACACCACTAACAATACCAAAAAGTAAGTTAGCGACTGGAACCCTCACCACTAACAATACCAAAAAGTAAGTAGCGACTGAAACCCACACCACTAACAATACCAAAAAGTAAGTTAGCGACTGGAACCCACACCACTAACAATACCAAAAAGTAAGTTAGCGACTGGAACCCACACCACTAACAATACCAAAAAGTAAGTTAGTGACTGGAACCCACACCACCAACAATACCAAAAAGTAAGTTAGTGACTGGAACCCACACCACTTACAATACCAAAAAGTAAGTTAGTGACTGGAACCCACACCACCAACAATACCAAAAAGAAAGTTAGTGACTGGAACCCACACCACTAACAATACCAAAAAGTAAGTTAGTGACTGGAACCCACACCACTTACAATACCAAAAAGTAAGTTAGCGACTGGAACCCACACCACCAACAATACCAAAAAGTAAGTTAGCGACTGGAACCCACACCACTAACAATACCAAAAAGTAAGTTAGCGACTGGAACCCACACCACTAACAATACCAAACAGTAAGTAGCGACTGGAACCCACACCACCAACAATACCAAAAAGTAAGTTAGTGACTGGAAACCCCACCCCACCAACAATACCAAAAAGTAAGTTAGTGACTGGAACCCACACCACTAACAATACCAAAAAGTAAGTTATTGACTGGAACCCTCACCACTTACAATACCAAAAAAGTAAGTTAGCGGACTGGAACCCACACCACCAACAATACCAAAAAGTAAGTTAGCGACTGGAATCCACACCACTTACAATACCAAAAAGTAAGTTAGTGAACTGGAACCCACACCACTAACAATACCAAAAAGTAAGTTCGCGACTGGAAACCCACACCACTAACAATACAAAACAGTAAGTGAGCGACTGGAAACCCACACCAACTTACAATTACCAAAAAGTAAGTTAGAGACTGGAAAAACACACCCTTACACTACCAAAAAAGTAAGTTAGCGACTGGAAATCCACACCACTTACAAATACCACAAAGTAAGTTAACGGACTGAATCCACACCACTTACAACTACCAAAAAAAGTAAGTTAACGACGTTGGAATCCACACCACTTACCAATACCAAAAAGTAAGTTAGCGACTGGAACCCACCACCACCACCACTACCCACAAAGTAAGTTAGCGACTGGAACCCACACCACTAACAATACCAAACAAGTAAGTGTAGTGACTTGGAACCCCACACCACTAACAATACAAAAAGTAGTTAGTGACTGAACCCACACCACTAACAATACCAAAAAGTAAGTTAGCACCTGGAACCCACACCACTAACAATACAAAAAGTAAGTTAGCGACTGGAACCCACACCACTAACAATACGAAAAAGTAAGTAAGCGACTGGAACCAACACCCCTAACAATACCAAAAAGTAAGTTAGCGACTGAACCCTCACCACTAACAATACCTAAAAAGTAAGTTAGTGACTGGAACCCACACCACTAACAATACCAAAAAGTAAGTTAGTGACTGGAACCCACACCACTAACAATACCAAAAAGTAAGTTAGTGACTGGAACCCACACCACTAACAATACCAAAAGTAAGTTAGCGACTGGAACCCTCACCACTAACAATACCAAAAAGTAAGTTAGTGACTGGAACCCACACCACTAACAATACCAAAAAGTAAGTTAGCGAATGGAACCCTCACCACTAACAATACCAAACGTAAGTTAGTGACTGGAACCCATCACCACTAACAATACAAAAAGTAAGTTAGCGACTGGAACCCACCACCACAATACCAAAAAGTAAGTTAGTGACTGGAACCCAACCACTAACATACCAAAAAGTAAGTTAGACTGGACACCCACACCAACAATACCAAAAAGTAAGTTAGCGACTGGAACCACCCATAACAATACCAAAAAGTTAAGTTAGCGACTGGAAACCCACACCACAACAATACCAAAAAGTAAGTTAGACTGGAAACCCACACTAACAATACCAAAAGTAAGTTAGGACTGGAACCCACCACCACTAACAATACCAAAAGTAAGTTAGCGACTGGAACCCACACCACTAACAATACCAAAAGTAAGTTAGCGACTGGAACCCACACCACCAACAATACCAAAAAGTAAGTTAGCGACTGGAACCCTCAACCACCAACAATACCAAAAAGTAAGTTAGTGACTGGAACCCACACCACACAATACCAAAAAGTAAGTTAGACTGGAACCCACACCACAACAATACCAAAAAGTAAGTTAGGACTGGAACCCACACCACAATACCAAAAGTAAGTTAGCACTGGAACCCACACCACACAATACCAAAAAGTAAGTTAGCAACTGGAACACACACCAACAATACCAAAAAGTAAGTTAGCGACTGAACCCACACCAAACAATACCAAAAAGTAAGTTAGCGACTGGAACCCACACCACCAACAATACCAAAAAAGTAAGTTAGCGACTGGAACCCACCACCAACAATACCAAAAAGTAAGTTAGCGACTGGAACCCACACCATTACAATACCAAAAAGTAAGTTAGCGACTGGAACCCACACCACAACAATACCAAAAAGTAAGTTAGTGACTGGAACCCACCACCAACAATACCAAAAGTAAGTTAGTGACTGGAACCCACACCACTTACAATACCAAAAGTAAGTTAGACTGGAACCCCACCACCAACAATACCAAAAAGTAAGTTAGTGACTGGAACCCACACCACAACAATACCAAAAAGTAAGTTAGTGACTGAACCCCACCACCAACAATACAAAAAGTAAGTTAGCGACTGGAAACCCACACCACTTACAATACCAAAAGTAAGTTAGCGACTGGAACCCACACCACTACAATACCAAAAGTAAGTTAGCGATGGAACCCCACACCACTACAATACCAAAAAGTAAGTTAGTGACTGGAACCCACCCACTAACAATACAAAAAAGAAGTTAGTGACTGGAACCCCACCACTAACAATACCAAAAAGTAAGTTAGTGACTGGAACCCACACCACACAATACCAAAAGTAAGTTAGTGACTGGAACCCACACCACTAACAATACCAAAGTAAGTTAGGACTGGAACCCACACCACAACAATACAAAAAAGTAAGTTAGTGACTGGAACCCACCAACACACAATACCAAAAAGTAAGTTAGGACTGGAACCCACACCACACAATACCAAAAAGTAAGTTAGCGACTGGAACCCACCCCACTTACAATACCAAAACAGTAAGTTAGCGACTGGAACACACCACTACAATACCAAAAGTAAGTTAGCGACTGGAACCCCACCACTAACAATACCAAAAAGTAAGTTCGGAACTGGAACCCACACCACTAACAATACCAAAAGTAAGTTAGACATGGAACCCACACCACTAACAATACCAAAAAGTAAGTTAGCGACTGGAACCCACACCCACACTAACAATACCAAAAAGTAAGTTAGTGACTGGAACCCACACCACCAACATACCAAACAGTAAGTTAGCAACTGGAACCCACACCACTTACAATACCAAACAGTAAGTTAGTGACTGGAACCACACCACACTTACAATACCAAACAGTAAGTTAGCGACGGGAACCCACACCATACAATACCAAAAGTAAGTTAGTGATGGAACCCCACCACTAACAATACCAAACAGTAGTTA